>JASCIV010000024.1:0-74270 GCA_030374735.1 Gracilaria caudata
TGTGTATAAGAGACAGGACTAGCAGAATACGATTAGACTCTTGAGAAGCATTGGACTTCCGAATGACGCAGAGCAAGAACAAGCTATGCACCAGCCTCCACATACGGATCGAATCATCTTCACTCAGAGGCGGTCTCCGTACCACCACGTTTGAAAACTTTTGTCAAATTCTCAGACATCCGTCTCGGGCTAAGGAACAATGAAGGCTTGACACTGGTTTTCCGGTGAACATCACTTGACTCGAACTTGAGTTCGCCACGGCCAATGATATCGAAAACAACAAATTCGCTCTTACGAACGGGA
Source organism: Gracilaria caudata (assembly GCA_030374735.1). Classification (NCBI taxonomy): domain Eukaryota; phylum Rhodophyta; class Florideophyceae; order Gracilariales; family Gracilariaceae; genus Gracilaria; species Gracilaria caudata. The sequence goes on from JASCIV010000024.1 coordinate 304, forward strand.
CTGCTTGCCTCTAGAATATCCTTGAGCGCGTTTGCGGCTTCGTTCATGGTGAAGCTTTCCCTATCGATAGGGTCCGGCGCTTCTTGTTCCGCGTGGGAAAAGCATCTCATGGCGCTTTGCGAGAAGTACTGACCGATGTTAGCGAGTGGTATCGACGCTTGTAAGCTGTGCACGAGAACGAGCGAGCGTCGTGAATGCAAACTCAGAGCTAGCTTTGTAAAACGGTCGTCGTCACGAAGCAGTCGCGCAGCTGAGACGCGGTGCTTCCGTCGGAGCCATTTTAAGATTATTGTGGGACAAAGCGTAAGATAGTGGAACAACCTCTCGCGAGTCTGGCATTTGTTACAGTTCGCGTGTGTGTTGCTGTTATGTAGTCCTGCAAAGCGTTCGAGCGTTGTCATTCTACGCTCGAAACCTTTTTAACGTATGTTGCTCCAAATTTGCTTCGATACACGTACCATTCCGGAAGCAACACGCCTCCCAAATTGTTCCCTCCCCATGTTAACCGCCTACTAGCCATGAAATGTTTGTTCCTGATCATCATCATCACGAGGTGTTCTTCAGAATTGTTGGCTCCAAGACGAAACGCACAGAGTGGTACGACGGTACGTTTCGGCGCGCCCCTCACACCCGAGACGTATGTTTGTGGGTTTCGGCTAGGGAAAACTCTTCATATATGAACCATGAATTACTCGTATCGGCGATACCAACGTGGTCGCTACAACGGTCCAGTACGACGATAACCTAGGGGCTACAGCGATAGCTGCTAATCCCTCTCCAGTGCTAGTCCACCGTTCCATCGAGACGGTTCCATTACTCGCCAATACTAATATGAGCCTATCAGATATGTGTGTTTTGTGTTTTGCCGCAGGCGCCTCAGAGAGTCTTCACTCTCTACCTTCGCCGCGGTCGACGCACATCTACGAACCTGATTTGAGCGATCGAAGGGGATGTGCTGCTTTCCACATCTCGCAAATCACAGAATCACATTTCGTTGTGCGGTAATTACAAACATTCTGAACGAGCGACACCAAATACAAAGCGCAAAGTCTCCTCGCAGGGGCGAAGGGGTAAAACACCGCCATTGCTAGCAACAGCTCAAGGACAGCTTGCAACACATTATTGCGTTCGACAAGCCTACATATCTACCATGGCAGTCACGAGAGCTTGCTCACATGAGCGATGATTCGACACATTACGGCGTTTGTTTGTGTAGTCACGTCGACGCAGTTCCACATAATCCGCTCAGGCAAACTTTCAGTCAATCCAAAGTATCGTTAAGCCCAGTATCATGCCACCACTGCAGCATCATCATGCTAGTTTCAGTATCACATCATGTGATCATAGGACTTGTGCCACGTTTCTTAGCGAGTGGCTTAGCTCTGAGAAGCTACTACTAGCTTCCGGCTCCTCCAGTGGCTTGCAGCGCAATATCAGCGGTAAGCATCACGAAGCCAGTCTCGCTTCGATAACCAATTTCGAGCTCTGCAGCGCGTGACAAACTCATACATCCTTTCAGAAATGAGCCTTGTTTAAAAGTCGTCGACTATGAGGCTGCATTTTAGTGTTAATGTTATGTTAGGAATGGAAGAACACATGATATAATTCCTTGAGCAACTGAACAAAATACAAAACTGACCTACACGGGTGCATCAATCTTGCCCATGCAAGCAAGTAGGATTGTATCGTAGAAGATACTGTATCTCATACGCATACAGTACAGTATATCAGAGATAATCTATACAGTACAGCTTTCCACTGTTAAAGTTACGGTAAAGTTATCCCCTCAACCCTCACCTTGGTCGGTCACGGCAGCGGCCTTGGTTTATCGCCATAGCTGGCATGCGAAGGCCTGCTGGTGGGATGTGCGACACTTGGGAGCGCAAATGTGACGGATAAGATACTGCACACAATTCTGGCCTGGAAAGGTTTTGGCCTTCCTAGTGAGAGAACGTTTCTTCGAACAGAAGCGTTATGTAGTACGCCGTAATTAGGCTATTACACCCATAAAAAGAGAGAGAGAGCACACAATTCAACAGTTGCGACGAGCATGTGAAACGCACAGAGGCGGTGCTTGTGGAAGTTTGTGCCCAAAAGGCCGTCATCATGGAAATTGTTATGGTTCAACAACGTCGGAACTGGCACATTTGCTTCTTCGCGGCAACATCAAATTGAAGAGACATGGACTGGTGGTGCGGGTGGACATTAGGAAGACAGGTATACAGCGGAATGGAGTGAAAGAGTGCGTGTGTGTGCATGCGAGAGGGAAGGAGGCAGAGCGCAAGGAGAGACTGATCACAGAACATACGCACAAAAAACGAATGAGCTTTCCTTGTTAAAGTCAGTAATACCACTTCGTGCACGCACATGAGGAAATAGGGAAAAGAAAAGACGACACATAACGCGCAGCGCACACGTCGAAATCGGACGACAACGTCGTCGGTGAACTCAAATGCAATCACAGAACATACATAAGAGACACAAGCTATATACACAGTATTATACTGTAAAAGGGCAAAAAACCAATCGAACATACGCACACCGAACCATCCTTCGTTAGGGAATCTCGATATAGTGCGAGCGGGAATAAGCAGGTTGTGCTTGTCCGCTAACAAGAATGAGTTGCACGCAACAGCCCAACAAGCCCACCACGAGGAAACTGAGCACGGAAAACCACATATCGATGTTATCCGACTTGACGAACTCCGGAACAAGCTTTGAGCCTTCAAACACTTCGCTGTCAATCAACTCCATTCCATAGAAGATCATATACGCGCCTCCATAACTGGTAATAAAGATACCCACCTCCTTTGGAACCAACGCAAACACAAGTCCGAAAGCAGCAGAAAGCACGAGCACGGCCAACACGAGAGAAAGAATGGGCGCCGGGTAGAAAGTGAGCGCAATACAAACACCAAGCACAACGCCAGTAGCAAAGTCCGGGCCCTGTTCACACGCCTCCAACACCAACAAGAAAGTGACAACAGCCGCCAATGCAACGACGATAACCACACACAGAGGTTCAAGCTGCATTGCCTCCATTACCGAGAACACAAAGCGCGAAACCAACACACACGAAATCACACACAGCGAAGCCTTGACCAGAAAGCCACCGAAGAACAACATGAGCAAGCCGGCTGGGATATAGAGCATGTGGCCGGGCGACGCCGCATACCCATCGGGAACCACATCCACCGCCGCCATAGCGACAACGACTCGCCGCAGCAAACAAGAGCCAAATCGTAGTATCAACAAACGTCTTCACGGCCGACAATCTCGCCGACGTTGGTCACCCTCGCTCGCCGCCACGACCCCGCGCATGGCAATGTATCGACACGCAAACCCAAGCCGCCGCGCACCATCGCAGCGGAAAAAAGCGAATCAAAAAATGGCACACGATCGCACGCGACCGTGCGCGCGCCAATTGGTGCACTTGTGTTTGCACGCAGCCAGTTACGCGTCGCCGTTTAGATTTGGCTCGGATCCCCTCCAGCACTCAACTCATCTCGTCCGCCGCCTCGCGCGCCACACCATCGCTGCGCGTCTTCGTGCGGTCGCTCTCATCCCATCGAATCATGTAAGCGTTGGTCAACCACTTTCGGCCAACGTGTCTCTCTGTCCGTTGCGCGGCTCAACGGAAGCCGCTAAAAACAGCCGAAGACTTCGAGTCATACAAGGCTGGACAACTCGTCCAGCCGAAGCGAGCGCACATGCTGCTACCATCAAACGGCCCGGAATGAATGTGTGTCGAGCGCGCACGTCTCGCAAAGGCGTGTGAGGGCAATCACCCACGTCGTTTGGGTGACGAAAGTGAATAAAGTGTGCCTCCTCATTCTTGAACAATCACCTGACTCACGCGCGCAAAAGACTGCACGCTAGTGATTCGGTGTTGACGGACATTTCTCTGCATACCGAGACACGCACCGGTGTTACACGCGCAACGCACGCTCAGATCTCATCCTCGCTGCCTTCGTCCTCAAAGTCATTCAAAGGTGGATAGTTTCCAACCTGAACCGAGGAAGGACGCACCAAACCGCCATAGTTTGAATCACATTGAAAGTAGCGGACTCCCTTGACCGTGCCATCATTCTTTCCAACGGGCTCGTCATAGCAAACGCCAATCCACCAGCCCTCCGGCAAGGCGTTCAACGCGCAGCCCACAAATCGCACCTCACCCCTTTTCTGCCCAGGGGACACCATGACACGATCTCCGACTGCTATGGGCGGTTTTTCTTGCGCATAATCGAGCGCAAACTGCGGTTGTTTCTTCCGCAACTCCGAGGACATGCTCCAAAACGGTTGCTTCTCCCTCATCTTCTGCTTAAATTTTCGGTAAGTATTTTGTCTATTGTCGTAAACTTCATCCGACATCTCGTACTTTTGCACGAGAGAAACGTCTTCAATGGCGCCGTTGGCGCTCACAGAGAACGGATCGTCGTCCACAACGAGCAAAGAATCGCCCATGACCGCGCCCACTTGCGCGAGCGTAAGCGTGTCGTTGACGAGCTTTCTCTTCACGTTGCCGTGCTGCTCCAGCAAGAAGAGCTGCATATTGGCGGGCGAGGTGCCGGTGTGCAGGTACAAGCGCTGCTTGACGTCGGCCACGGTGGCATGTCGATTGAAGCGAATCTCGGTGAGACGGGTGTGCTTGAGGTTGGAGTGGCGCACATTGACGAGCAACGTATCGTCGGACCTGCGCGCGACGTCAGAGTCGCGCAGCACGTAGTCGCGCACCTCGGACAGCGTGGTGGGCGTGGAGTACTGCTCGCTCATGACGGTGGTAGAGAGTTTGTTGACCTGACGTCTCGCTTTCAGCCGACACTTGGTTGCGTTTCGCTTTGTAAAACGCAAACGCAAGCGCGGCAAGCACGGATGCAAACTGAACAGTTAACTGTTGCACTCAGCCGCGACACGTGGGAGACGTGGGCGATGTGGACGCGCGTACAGCGCGAGCGCATCAGACATTGTAGAGTCTACAATGTAGACATGCGCGATGCTCCACTGCGCACGTGGACAAGGCGGGGCGCCTTTTTGGGAGAAAAGACGCGCGACGGTAGACGCTATTACAGCGGTGCCCATGGAACGCGCCATGACGCGTGACGCGCGTGATGCACGGGTATCTACGGCGCTTGCTACTACACGTACGGAAACAAGCCGTCAGCCACAGTCGGTGCCGCCGCGCAGCAGCGCAGCAGCGCAGCGCCGGCCGCGCCGCCGCCTCGTAGCCGCACAGCGTCCGTCTCGCCGCCCAGTCGCGCGTGGCCTCACGTGAGCGCAAGTCAACAGCACACTTTCACGTAATGAAGTTAAATGTTAACACACTCACGTCTTCAATTCATGTCCGGAAAAAAAGCCACAAAGCGCGCTGACGCCCGTCTGCTACGCAATTCACACCCAGCAACAGCGCTCAAACGCAACAGCAGAAACAAAAAAAAAAAAGAAAACAAGCGCTCTACGCCGACGATTGCACTTCCGGGTTGGAGAACCCAATCACGCAGTACCCAACTCTCTTCCCAGACGCGCCGGACGGTTGCTCATCCACTCCCTTATCGTTCTCCGCGTGAATGGTAATCGCGCGTCCCAGAATACCCCCCAGGCGGATCACGTCATCCACGCGATCATACTCCGCGACACCCGTGTCACTGTCCACTTCCAGGTTTCCAAAATCGCCCCAGTGACGCACACCGTCGTCCGGAAACCCGTGCAGAATGTCGTCACCCGCCGGGTTAGTAAAGTGCCCGCCCGTAGAAGAGCCGTCATCAGCAGAGAGATCGCCGTATGTGTGGATGTGAAATCCGTGCAACGGCCCCGGTAAGCCCGACACCGACGCTGTCACCCTTGTGTAGCACGCGAACAGCTCCGAATCACTCGACCGTGGAACCCAGGTGGGCGTGAAATACACCGTGCCCGACACCTCATTGCCGGCCGTCGGCTGCACGTTGCAGATCAGAGATGGAAGTGATGTACAAGTCTGCTCGGAAAATTTGGGCGCTGTTTGACGGCTTACCGTGCGCATGTGACTTGTCTGTGAGCAAAACACGCCATCAAACAGCATCCAAACCCAAACCGACGCGCACACAATACGAATCATCGCGTAACAAGAACAGGCGAACAGTCGAAGCAACACAGCACACAGATACGTGGGCGAACAGAACGAGCGACGTTCAGTCCACAGCCAAAAAGCAAGCCGCACTCACACCGCTTCGCGGAAACGTCTGCTCAACACTCCCAGCCAAAACGCGCACAGCGCACAAGTCCACAGCAACGCACAGAAGAAAAACGGGCCCGATCCAAGTCAGCGCAGAGCACCTAACAGAAGGTTGTACCCGAAGCACAAAGGCAGTCAGTCAAAAGCCGCAAAAAAACGGGACAAACAAACTGGTCGTCTACTCCTGGCCCAGCGCCCGGAACCGGTAAGCACGCAACTCGCGTTGCAAACGCGCCCTTTATTCCGTCGCATGGCGCACCCCCAACGCCCGTCCTCTTTCTCGCAAGCAAACTGTACGTTGAGCAATAGAAAACGCGCAACCGCGCAACACGTGGCCGAAATAGCCGTATGGCACACATGCCAGCAATGCGCGCGTCTTTGTGCTTTTCAACACGCGCCACCAAAACGCGCCATTTGCGCAGCACATGCTACGTGGCCGGCGCGCACAAAAAGGCGCGCTCGTAAGGTTACATACACGCGTAAGAGGGGCGTCCAGCCGTTGCCGCTGTTGCTAATGTTAACTCTACGGCCGCGTTGTGCCGCCGCGTCGCGCGCAGACGCAGAGCGCGTACGTATGACTTGTTTCGCTGGACAGTTGTTTAAAGTGCGCGCGCGCCTCTTTTGTGCTCCAGGATGATCATCATCATGGTGATGCTTCCGAGGACCGTTGGCTGACGGCGACGCGCGCAGTGGTCCGCCCCCTTCAATTCACGCACCCTTCAGCACCCCAATCAACAAAAGAGACAAAAAAAAAGGTTTCATGAAACAACTACACGGGTACAAAAAGAAAAAACAAAATACAAGCTTGCGAAATGAAAACAAAAACGTTCATCAGAACTCGTGCCGAAAAACTCATGCACCAGTGTTCCGTTCGTCGATCAACGTGTACACCAACAGGAACGCCATCGAGCCCAGGATCAACACCCCCTTCGCCGCCTCCAGCAGAACGATAAATGACCACGGCACAAACAGTTTGCCCGTTCGCGGATGTACCGCAAACTGGTCGCATCGTCCGTGAACAAGGTCCGACATCACCCACCCTGATACGTACGGAATGAAGCACAGGTAAATCGCCAACAGATGCGGCAACAGATTCGCCATGGCGAACCCGAGCGCCATCGCCATCGGGAAGATATCCGGGTTCCGGAACACGGTTACCCCATCCACGTCGCCCGCAATTTGTTTCGGAGGATTCACAATGCCCCACACAATCGCGAATGCTAGCACAACCGCCATCACCACGTTGAACCAGATTCGTTTCAGGTTCTTCCTGATGTCTTTCCGTCGTTCAGCGCGCTCTTCCGCTGTTTTTGCCCGCACGAATTTCTTGTACGTGCGTCCGTCATCATCCGCAGTCATCGTCGTGGTGCTGTCATATTCGTTACCGGTGCTGTACGCACTTCTTTGATCACTACTTTCACCAGACGGCGAGCTGGAATCAATCTCCACTACAACCGAGTCAATGTTTTCATCCTCTCCCGTCTCGTGCTCGCCCAACATTCCGTGCCCCGGTTCGCCCGGAGCTGACCGACCCAGCATCGTCATTCTCGCGTGCTGTTCAAATTTCTCTCCACCTCTCTTCTCTTCCTCTTCAACCTCGCCAACATCTTCCCCGCTTTCACCTTTGCCCTTCGTTCTTCGCTTCTTCTTCGCGCCGCTTTTGTCTGTAACTTTAAACGCCAAGTTCTTCCCTCTGAACAGCGCGATGAACAAACCTTTCACAGTGGTGTATCTAAAGATTGCTTCAAAAGCCACTGATCCCGACTCCGATTTCCGCAACCCAGTTCCGCCCATCGTCACGATCGACCGTTGAATAACACTCGTCAGGAAGAAGACACTGATGTATATGACGAATTGAATCGGGTTTGGTGAATCCAATGGCGCAATACCACCAACCAACAACAAAACTGCCGCGATGTCATACAACAGGTGAACCACCGATATGAATCGCACGTACGTCATATGCATGTACAAAAAACGCTGAACAAACGTAAGACCGCGCGCCGTTAACGGTCCTTTTCCGGAAAACAAAATCTGCCAATCGCCTTTAAGCCATCTTGCCCTCTGTCGCAAATTGCTCCACAATGAGGTTGTGGCCAGTCCAGTCGCCAATGATTCGTTCACATAATACGTACGATATCCCAAGCTGTGAAACATGAGCGACATCGCAGTATCCTCGGTGATAGAATGATACGGATAATAATTTGCCTTCTGTAAAGCAACCCTGTTAAGAAGATTTGTGGTTCCAATCATGGTGGAACTGTTGAACCAATCCTTACCAGGCATAACAAGTTCGGCGAAAAAGGTTGAACGTTGATCAAGCGGATCACTATCATAAGGAGATAAGTTTCGAAAATGTTGAGGTGTTTGTACAACTGCCAGCGATTCATTGAACTCGTACAGTCTTGTTTGCTCGTTCCATACAAAGTAATACGGGATTAGTCGTTGTAAAAGATTAGGTCTGGCAACAAAGTCAGCGTCAAGAGTCACAACCAAGTGAGTTGTAGTTCGTTCAAGAGAATAGTTAAGGTTTCCAGCTTTTGCGTGATTATGTTGTGGACGAATAACGTAATGTACATTCTTGTATTGTCTCCGTAGCTGAGAGATCATGCTTCTCTTCAACGGATCCTTGCCATCATCACACAGATATACAGTTAGTAGTTCGGAGGGATAGTCGATGTTAAGTGCACCCAGAACGGTCTCGAGCACGAGATCAACCTCCTCGTTGTAGCACGGAATAAACACTCCCACTGAAGGGTAGTTTGTGAATCGTTCGGGTACTCGCGCTCGCGGAGAGTGCGTAAAGCGAGGCGCAATCATGTCGTTGGGTATGCGTTTGAAGTCGACACAGTTTCTTCTGGTAACATTCCAAATCTCAACCAAACGAAAAGCAATCGCAAACACGGTGACGAGCTCGAACGCAAAGAAGCCGTACTGATAGATACGGTACGCAACGGTCTGACTCCGGTCAAACACAGCAATGGTGAAACGAAAACGGAACTGTATGTAAGCAACGGCGGCCGCCACTTGCAACAGCGCAAATATACGCGATAGAATGCTTCGCCATCTCACGAAACGGCTCTGCTCCATCCAGTGACAGGGCATTCCAGCGCTCCACGCGGCATAATGCGATGGTAAAACCGGTTTTGCTCCGCCATATCCGCTACCGGCATAAAACTCTCGACGACGTCTTTCACGCAACGTTTCGTCGGCAGTACTCATGACGAGAGAAGCTCGGCAACGAACGGCAAGTGAACGTCCCGACTCGGAACGCACGACGGCGCGCGAGCGAGGCTTATGATGGGCACGACAGGAGTGCTGGAGCGATGCAGTGGTGCGAGCGAAGAACAACGCTTAAGGAAGAAAACGGCTTACGATGACACATTCACACAAGGCAACGGATGACAGTGACAAGGCGCGCCCATCGATGATCAACTGCACCGCGCCTGTAAAAACGGTCGCGGCCCCAGTGAAGACGAAGGAGAGGGACAAAGCCGGCGCAGAGGGAACGTCGTCACTATATCTGTAGCTCGAAAACGGCTCATAAAGCGGTGCAGTGACGTGTTGACAGCATCCGCAGCACTTTATCGGCCATTGCGCGGGCTCAAGTGCGCAACGTTGCGTCACGGCCGGCTTACACCAAGTCAACACTCGCCTTACAGCAGACGCCCTCCGCCGCCGCATGTGGCCACAAAGCACCTTCATACCACCTGGGCGTTGCGATCCGCGTCACGCGCGCATCCCTGCTTCTCACCTTTCGCTGAAGCGGACACGTACGAGGCGGGCTTACAGCACTACACGCGGACACGTGAGGTTATACGTCGCTTGCACGTGAGGTCGCACCTGCGCGACGAAGCTGATGTTTACCGCAATGACAACGCGTCTTTCTCACTGTTCTCACTAGCTAAGGTACTAGACACAGGGTAGAACGCTAGCCCTTGCGTAGATACGGGATAAATAGATACCCTTTGGGCACATCGCTACAGCTACAGCGTACGCACACGGCCCCTAGCCCGATCCGCCGCCCTATTGCTCATACCACGTCCCCCCAAAATCGCATGAAATCCCTCCGCAACCAATAAGAAGCAAACAAAATAAGCAGAGAAGGAAACAGTCACAAGCAGTTTCATCTCACGGCAGCGCGCGGAGCACCATGGCAGCGTCCACATTCGGCGGGAGGTTCTGCACAACCTGCTTCCTGGTCTCCTCTCTCAATCGATCGTGCGCACGATTCACGGCAGCAGCAACAAGTTCCTCGATCGCCTTCGGCGTTTCTTTCCCGATCGCGGACGACAGATGCAGCTTTACTATGCGACCGTCCCCTGCCAGGGTGGCGCGCACGAGTCCCTGTCCGGCTTCGGCTTCTACTCTGGTCGACGACAGCGTCCGGCCGGCAGTGGATAACGCCTTCTTGAACACGTTACGAGATACGGAGGCAGACATTGTTTGTTAGACGTGCGTAACTGCGAGCGTGGCGTGCGCGTTGATGAGGTTGCTAGCTGACGAAGCGTTTATCGACTGAGAGTTTAGCTGAGGGCGCGATTACCAAGAATGCCGCGATGAAAGAAGAGCGCAGTGCCGAGGGCTGAATGTCTTTAAGTAGAGTGTACCAACACGACGCACAGCGCCAACAGGCACGTCGCCAAAACGTGCCGAAACAGCGCGCAAACGGAGCATTGTAATCCGCAGCCGGCCGCATGCGCCGTCCAAAACGCGTGCGGAACGATGCGTGCAGCCACAAACGCGCCATGCAACGTTGCCAGAAGCATCGAAGGCGGTCTGAAAAAGGCTGGAAGCAGACCGTTGCAAAGCAGCTGTTTCAAAAACGCAGTTGTGTAAGAAGATTAGGGTTCTGAGAGTGAGGGCTGCTGATTGATGGTCCTGAACGAGTCGACGCCGAATTTTTTGTGATTGGAGAAACGCTACGATCGCACAGCCAATCGAAACACGAGTTGTTGCCGAGATTGCTTGTAACTGGCGGACGTCGCATGTTGGCTTCGAAATATCCGCGTACCATTGCGAGTTTCTGTGGCGCAGCGATCCGCAGCATCGCGCATGAAAGCGCGGGCGGCTCAGAAGTCTCGTAGCCACGGAACAACAAACCATGCCTTTACGCTTCATAATACCTTTTCTTCCTCCTTGTCCACTGAGCCTTCCACGTACTTTACGCTTGCGCTGTTCACACAATGCCGTTCATTAGTCTTCGTGAATCTCTCACCTTCGAACACATGACCAAGATGACCACCGCATCTGTTACACATAATCTCTACTCGCACCATACCAAACGAAACATCCCTCTCAATCTTGATACTATCCTTGTAGCATTTGTCAAACGCCGGCCATCCACATCCACTCTTGAACTTTGCCTGCGCGGAATACAACGCATTTCCACAAGCCCTGCACACAAAGTGTCCCTCCGTCGGATAAAACGCATCATACTCCCCGGTACCAGGATACTCAGTGCCCTTTTTCCGCAGAATCTTGTACTCTTGCGCCGTTAAAACTGATCGCCAGTCCGTGTCCGTCATTGAACCCACATCCTTTCCCTCCGGAACCTTGCCAACAGATGATGTACCAGCGTTTGCTTGCGACATTTTGAAGCGTCGACGAGCACAAATCGACCTCGTTGATGACAGCGATCGAAAAGGAACACGGGATGAAAGCGAAGTGAACAGCGACACACTGTTTATGAACGCTGCCATCACACCAACCCAAAGCACAGTCCTCCTCCCCGCCACGGGCCCGTATTTCCGTCGCGTGTTTTCGCGACACAAGCCTGCTTCACGCTGGCCAAATTCCTCTTTCGTTCCGCTTTCGTAGAAACCGATCTCCACGCACGTCTTCGACACTGCTGTGTTGTGCGTGCGCGCGCGAATATGGATGTGTGCCACCTCGTGTGTCGGAAATTGCGAGCGTTGGCAGGTCGAAAAGCGGACCGAGTTTGCAGCAGAAATGCACACACTGTGCGGTTGACGTGCGACGTGTGCAAGGCAACGTTGTGGCCGTTGGTGCCTCTGCTGTGTGGCTGTGCGCATGCCACGCACTGTGCTCGATGCCCTCCCCACGTCACGTGCACGCGCTTCTGATTCGGCGCTTCGACTCTCCCGAAACTCGTCGAGACTCGACACGCACAGTGTCGCTGTCATGTGATGATTCCCGCACTTTCCGTGAGCAGGCTGCTTTCGGATCATTATGGTGCGACAACATGTCGCCAGTACTGCGGCGTTTCTCTCTCCTTGGCGTAGGAGTTCTGCTTGGCGAGACAACAAGCTGTTGGTTGTTGCGTGAAAGTCCTTCCATTTAGTTATCTTGACTGCACCCTTGTTGCGAGCAAGTTGCAACGAGCTCCAATCTTCGTACACATCGGGGTCATGCTCTCCACATTGTCGTTCAACTCGCAGCACCACGTCCGCCCGCCGCCTGCTTCTGAACGATGTGCGAGAACAATGAAAGCTAAGCAGAGTTACCATCGTACTGCCTTCCCCAATCAAAGCTTTATCGCTCTGTCATCCAATTAAACGCGGCACGAGGTTTGCAAGGCAGAATGAGCTCGGGCTCGGTTCGACTACAGCCGCCTGCAATTAAAAGTGCACAGCAATCCAATAATTTACGTTTAACTGCTTGCACATTGCCAACGAGTTTGGAGCAAGGTCCATACCATCGTGGCTCATTACCACACTCTGTTTGGGATGAAGGGGAACGGGTACCTTCGAAAGAACCGGTGTTGAAAAGGTATAAAGCATGCGCGGAGTTTTGCTTCTCATGCTCTCGCTCATGCTCTCGCTCTCGCTCTCTCTCTATCTCTCGTTTACGAAGCGTGCACGTCAATTACTCGTACGCGGGGGTTTGCTAAAGGCCCCAACACCTATAACACCTCTATATCGTAGCCATCGACTACAAATTAGCAGCCGTGCTACACACACTGGGCTCCAACAAGAAAGCGTCAGGCCCCTAGGATGTTTTCGGCTTCTTCCAGAGCGTTTCGTCACCATGCTTATCGCCTTCTTTCTTCTTCTGTATTTTGGATAACAGCCTTCAATTACTAGGCTGAAGTAAAGAAGAAGACGAAGACATCGCCTTCTTCATCAGCTTAATTTCTTCATTCAAACTCTAGAGACCGTCGGCTAAGGGGCACACCACGACAAGGTGCTCCGCATGTACCACGTTGGCCGTTCAAGAAACCATGATCGGCGTCCTTACCACTCAATCCTCAGATCAATTGGCGAGATCAGGCGCAAGAACCGGCCCGTAGCCTTTCACCGTCATCCGACCCCAGTGCAGTCCCTCCGAGAAAAACCATGGAAAATCCCACGTCCAGTGGCTCCTTCGGAGCTCTTCCTTCAGAGGGAAAACTTCAGGGAAACGGCGGTAGAATCTTCCTCCGATGACCGGCTTGTGACATACTGCATGCATGTAGCTAGATCGGGTCATTTTACCGACATGCCACCTCGGTCCGCGAGGGCGACCGGCAAGCTGACAGATCGCTTGGACGAGTTTAACGACCTCCCGGCTCTCGCTCTCGCTCTCTCTCCTTGTCAAACACATGTAGTTGACAGAGATCAATCTCGGGCTCCCTTGATTCAATTTGAGAGGGCGCTTGTCATCCCGAACTTCGACGTTGGCTTCAAGCTCCGTGTCACAAACTGAGCTCCCTACATAGCCGACGTTGTTACATAGGCTTCAAGCCAAGACAGGGGTGCAAGCAATTCAATTGCGATTGATTGGAAACAAAATCGCAATCATTGCAATCGAACAGCTTTCTACTCTACGTAGCAATTGAGATTGCGATTGCAACTTTGAAGGTAATCCGAATTGCAATTGCAGCTCTCAGAGCAATCACAAGCAATCAACGACGACAAAGTAGTACATTCTGGTTCTTACAACCACAAGCAACACCTAACAAACGACGAACTGTGAGTGAAACCTTTGATAAACCGTTATTTAACAGTGGTTTCTCCTCAGTAGTGTAGGCACAACGTTCTTTTAAAATAGAGAAGAGAACTTAAAACTGCCTTTAGAAGACCTTGCGGGATAATATCCTTCTCTTCTTACTAGTTTTGAAGCAATCGATGACACAATTTCTACCGCACCGCAATCGATGCTGCGATTGCAACGTTAGCAGCAATTGAATTGCAATCATTCTGTGAGAATGCAATCGATTGCGTGAGCAATCGATTTCGTTGCACCCCTGAGCCAAGCGAAGTGAGCGATCACAGTTCATTCAGTAGCAGCGTTCCGGACTCCTTCATATTTATCCTTCGCGCTACCAAAGACACAGACCACACTCCTGGTCACAGCTTACAATGATGGCGCGAGAATATGTACAGTCATTACCTTGAGATATAGCTGTTGCTCGCTACCATGGTCTCAGCAGTCGTCCTCAGAAAGCCGAAAAGTGTTCTCATTTCGAATGCCACTAGAGCGGAAGCGCTGTGGCTGCTGCTGATGTGACAATAATTATACGTTGGTCTAGTCTACCTAGAGGCAACTTGTCCTTCTAGCCGTCTGATCCGCACGAGGAACTGTGCAATTTGAACTCGTTTGTTTTAACTTCTTTTAACTTCAATTCAGGTCAGTGTTCCTCAAGGCTATTGTCCAATGCGTCAGGAAAGTATTCTTCATTTCAGCTTGACAAGTATGCACGCAATCGCTGCTGGCCGACAGTAGATCGTTTTATGGTCCTCTGGTTAGCTCCGTGCTTCGATAGAGAGGAGAAAGAAAGATGTGGACGATTACTGAGATGAAACGAAAACGATTCGGGAAGGTCCAAGAGCGTTAAAAGCACAATCAGTTATGGTCCTTGATGAAACGTGCAAGTTCGTATCTAATCAGCTGGACATTTGGATTGTACGTAGTGGTAGAACCGCGGCCTGAACGTTCATGTCTGATAAGAAGCAAAACACTAGAGCTCCTGGAACGTATTGATATATTGATTTCCTTCTCAGGAAGATAATCAAATGTTCAACGTATAAGTTTGTCCAAGTTTTGCATTTGACGTACGCATAAGCTTCATCTTGTGGAAAACTACCTAGACAACAAAATTCTACGAGTGTGCGCTGGGGGTTAGAAGAGATTGCGAGCACGTCGTCTTTCGTTGCATTGGCAACCGCTAGTCGGCGTGTGAGTCTTTCGCGGTTAACGCGAATACCAAAAAAGTCGCTCAGAGAGCTAATAATCGAAGCACCACATCGAATTCTGGCCTTTGTAGGGAGAGAGAAATATTTGTAGTATTTCTCAGTTGTGGGAGGAAGTAGAGCACAACTTCTACACTAAAGAAGAAACTTATCCACCAGAGAGAGAGAGAGAGAGAGAGAGAGAGAGAGAGAGAGAGAGAGAGAGAGAGAGAGAGAGAGAAAAGCTTGGTCAATATCCTCTCGTACGTATGCGTACTTGTCCCTTAACATGTGAACATTGAAAATCTCGAGAACTAAATCATGACTAATCTCCTACGTGAGTCTTGTAGATAGGGAATTATTTGATGGACTGCAAAGGCTTTCAGCTTTCCGTGAGACTGTCTCTGTCTCTGAATCGAGACGTAGATAACGCGTGGCGGAGAGATTGGTCGAGTCCCAGTAGAACCAAGCCCACTTCTTCATTCCTAGCCCTTCGGACAATCCGGTGTGACAAACCAATGCAAAATGAGCTGGACTGGGTGTTCGACTCTGGTTGGCAGTGTTCTACCTTCCAATACACACAGCTCTTCACTGCCATTTGTTGTCGTAAATTGACTTCCAACAAGCATTCGAAGTGAGACAGGTAATCCCACTCTCCCCATCTTTCTTTCTTTCTCAAGGGAAAATACTGCATTCATTCCGAAGCTACCGTGAGAGAGTGAGGCACGCCGACCTTCCACTCTTCCTCACCTGTGCTAGTCATTTTTGCCTGCATTCGGTTCCGTTTCACATTAGAAAGTATGCATACCATCTTTCTTCGCAAAGACGTGTCACTCATTGTTCATCGATTGTTTCTTCGAATTGAATTGGTCATGTCTTGAAGTGGCGTCACGCAGATGAAGCACCGTTACTCTCACGTTGATTAGAGCATGTGGGAGAGTTCTGGGAGATAGCCATTCTCGTCGAGCACTACTAATACACCCGGTTCCAAGCTTGTCTTTGCCGAATTGGCTTGCGCTCATCTTCACTTCCATCCTCACCGCCTTTCGCCAAAGCTCATCACTCACCCACCAACGACACCTGATTATCAACTTTCGCATCCCGGCACTAGCGCACCACGTACCAAGCCCCCAACAACAAAAATGTTCATCGAATTGGTTGCCGTCTTTGCTTCCCTGCTGGTGCCAACCGTACAACTGTTTCTGGTTGAGAAGCAACCTGAGGGATCAGATGAATCGGAAAATGAACCCCCCACCGAAACCCGCATAGAACGGGAAATAAGGGAACACGAGTTCACGAAATGCCTGCTGAACGAGAGTAGAGAAAGTGAACAAGAGCTCATGTCTCGCATCAACGAGCTCGAAGATCGTATTGCTCTGTCTGGTGGAGGTCGCAGAAGTGCCGCCATTAAGGTTTGCGAAGAAAGGGCCAAAAATTATATGCTGGGCGTGCAGAATGCCGAGCTTGAGAAAGGCATTGAAGAAGCTTTTGAGTTGGTCGGAGCGCAACGTAATCCAGTCGTGCCTCTGGTTGCTGACCTTCATGGAATGGTTCAAGACTTGGTTCGGTAAAGTCATAAGAGGTTTTTACTTGATCAGCTGTGTGCAAATTGGCTGAATCCCGTCGAGTTCAATCGTCTGACATTCCGTTAACCAAGAAGAAGATGTGCCCGATTTGGCACATAACAAGTAGGCAGAGGTATTTGGAGTTGTGAATGCGTGCGCGGCGCTGGAGATGTTGAGCAGGCGATCAGAGACAGGGAGATCTCTTCTTCTTCTTCTTATTCCAAAGGTGTTTGGAGTTATAGGTACGAAGTTGGTAAAGCTGAGCAAGCAAGCAAGCAGGAGTTCAGATGCAATGAGGAGCTTAACAAAAGCCAGTCGTCTGCACCTGCGAAGATGATGGGCGTGCAGATCACGGATAGTAACACTGGGCAAATTCTCCACAGAGACTACCGCGCACTTGACAGTTCCCTGGGGCGCAAATGCCATGAAGCGAAGGTACAAAGCAAGGTAAGAGGGATAGCGCTACCCTTCGTACGTTCTATTCTCAGAATGGGGTGATAGATAAAATAACTGGTTCGAAGCACAGCCTGTGCCCTGAATTAAATTAAATTTTACAACATTCTACCGAAGGTATAATATAATATTGTGCTGGGTCAAAAAAAGAGATCTACTCTCGAGGAGGGTCGAACTCCTGACCTCCAGCATGTTAGGCTGGCGCTCTAACCAACTGAGCTACGAGAGCTACCGTCGCACACTGCTGTGTGCGCAAAGAATTTTGCATTATTATATCCGTAGTATGCGATCTTCATTGGTTGCGTCGCAGGCTTTCCAGGCAGGCAGCTGACACCGCATCCGTCCGCGCACCCGGGCGCAACTTCGTCCTCATACGCATGCTCCGTGCAAAGCTCAACCCCTCCGCGACGCATCGGCAGCTCGGCCCACCGCGCCGCCTTCGTGCGCCGCATACATCCATCGCAGCTCTCATCTGCCGCCTCTGTGCCGAATCTACTTCGACATGCACCGCGTTCAACTCCCTTTCCTTCTTTGCCTTCTCGCCTGTTCCCTCGCGCTACCAATCACTAAAACCTCCTTCGAAACAAATCTGCTTCCGCTTCACGAACGTAATGCACAATCTCAACTTACTCTGCAAAATATGGACAACATTGCTCCAGCAGTCTCTAATGCTACGGCTACGGCTATAGCAAAAGCGAACGCTATCCTGCTGCACTATTCAGATGCGCTGCGCATAATCGCCATACCCACCGGTATTTCCATCTCGTTCTTTGGCTACTTTCTGTTGGCACCCGTTCTGTTCCTGGCCGCGTTTGTGTCAGGTGGTGGTTTATGTTTCGTGGCAGTGTCTTCAGTATTGCACGAAGACACTCCAGCAGCCGCGTGGATCTCCATCGCAGCCATGTTACTAGGTGGCGCAATGTTGGGTTTCATAGCTTTAAGAGCGCTCAATTTTGGAATGTTCGCTGTCGGCGCTGCGCTTGGTGTCATTCTGGCTTCTTGTTTCAAGACGACTGTGATTGCGTCTGCGTATCCGGCCGATCCCGAGCTCGCCTTTATCGTTACCGCAGCCGTTGCGGGGCTCATTTTCGGTTTACTAGCTATCTGCCTTCAGAAGCAAATGCTCATCTTCAGTACTGCGTACGCTGGCAGCGCTGCCGCTACGTTTGGAGTTGGTCATTTTGCAGGTCATTTTCCTACCACGGACGATCTTGCGAAGGCGGAAGCGGGCCATCTTAACGCCTGGCTTGTGCTTTATATCTTGCTTGCTTTGTGCCTCGGAACTGCAGGTATGATGTTTCAGTTCTGGCTTTCGCAGAACAAACCGATGCCGGAGTATGCTCCTCGCGATCGTCGACGGAGAAGGCGACGTGTTCGAACAAATTCTTTTGATACATGGTCTGATCATGAAGACGATTGGGCTGATGATGTTTACGTCGAGACAGTTCCACTGCCTGCGTCACGTCGCAAAATGTTTAGACCATCTTCTCGTGCCGTTGTTGCGAAACAACCACAAGTCGTGCTTCAACAGGTAGCTACTTCTGACAATCCTGCACAGGTCTCGGCTCATCTGGCTCAGAGTTCATGGGACACTGCAGCACATGACGTTCAAGAAAGCACGCAGGACTCTTTTGAACAACCTGCGGAAGAAAATATGCGTTATGATTCATTCGTGCACATGGCGTCACCTCTAAGCATTGTTGATGCTTCGAATCATGGTAGAGATGGCAATGAACAAAGTCACTTTCAGCCGCAGAAGACTCCAACTGTGTTTGGTCATACCGAACCAAAATACATACGTGGCCTTAAGCTTCCTACTGACCAGCTGGCAGACGTTGATGCACCGTTGGAAACCGTGGAGCGTAAACGAGATGTGGAGGATAGTGTTCCAGCTGCTTTGGTTGACTTATCTCTTGAAAGCGATCATGAAAACGTTCCTGTTAAAGTGCACTAGGATTTTAGTTTGCAAGCAACAGTGAATTCGATTGCGCAACATCTAACTTTAGCCTTCAGTTTGCACGTGCGACGTTCTCGATATGCTCTCACTATGAGTTCTATGATAACTCCTTGTGCGAAAAATGGTGACAAGGCTTTGGTAACGCGATGGAAGCGTTGAAGCATGGACTGGAAGGAGGAAGAGCGTTTTCTGTATCGTGTGTTAACATGAGCGCAGGTTGAGTTATCTGCATTGTAGCCATTACTTTTCGTGCCTAAGATTCTGGGAGTCCAACAACGCGATATCGCAATGACATGTGGCAAAACTGGCCATCCATCTGTGTTCCGAGACACTCGTCGAGTTTGCGTTAGAGTGGACGTCATGGAACCTGACTCTCTCTCACGTCTAAAGGAGTGAGCTCGGAGTTGGTTTCATTTCTGCGGTGGATATCGTATGTCCTATTAACATGTCTTTGTGATACATACCCATGGGGAGAGATTTCGTCTCTAAGATACAGTTCGTATAGTCAATAAGGTGTGTGCAAAACCACTTCGAAGGTGAGTTGTCACAGTTCGATGTGCTTGCAGTCAGTCAGACACGAAGCCCAGATTCTCTTGTCCAAATCTCGTTTCTCATGCTTGGAGCGGCACACTGTACGCGCAAAAGGTAGTGTCCCGTGTGAGTCTTTCGAGACTACGCTGTGGTTTCTTGACAACTGCTCTATGCTCGAATGAAAATTAGTACTCTCCTTGGACGGGAACTGATCGAAGTGTTATATGCCGGCCTCCCTCTTTACTTGGTATGTCGCAGATAGATGAAGTATATCTTTGTTCAACATAGAAAAGGCACGAGAAACTGCGTCGTGGTTTCCGATGGAACTCAATCCCGGAGGGCCATATTGGTCTCTAGTTCGAAATAAGCCTTTCACAAACGCGATGCATTATCTTTTCTTCCGTGGCGGAGAATTACACCCTGAGCTGCTATCGCTATCAGCTACAGGCTCACCTAATTCCTTCAGACGAGCTTCCAATAGCTTTCTCTTGTGCCTTTCTACTCGCGCACGCTCTTCAGCCTCTCTTCGATTCTTCTGCTCTTGCTGAAGTTTGAGCTCTGCCTGTTCTTTCTTTCTCTCAGTTATTCTTCTCAATTTGCTAGGATCCAGCAAAACTTCTGCCTTTTCATGCAAGGGTCCTGGTGATCCAACTCTCTCATTTGACCCCTTTTCATATACGGTAAATTCATACGCATCGCCTTTCAATCGCCCGTAGTGAACACTCGGATTATGCTTGGGTGTGCCGGCATTCCGCTTGTCTCTGTGGACTATCAAATATCTGGGCACCTTAGCCGTTGCATAGTCATCTTGTTTCTCAGTGAAATCCGTGACTGCGTTATAGCTGGTAATTTCGCTTACGAGCCTCGCGATGTTCTTTGGAGTCCGTGAGAAACGTCTGCAAGCGGGTGGAAGTGTTTGTCGCACTTCATCAGATAATAAAGGTCCAATCGAAAAGTCCGGATACCGGTATCTGTATTTTCCTGGTGACCTTTCTGGAATTGCCATAGACGCCTCCACTAAAGCTTCACCTGGTTTCATGTCTTGATCACAAGCTTCTTTGAAAGCGTTTGCCATCGCAATACCCTCATCATCAGCCATTTCCCTGGCTACAAGCCTTCCTTCGATGAGATCGTATTTACCAAACTCTGAAACCGACAGTTCTAAATACTCTTCAATATTGCATGTCTTTCCGTGAAGAGAACCCCATGCAGAAGGCCGAGGCGGTGAAGCTGAGCTCCTTTCGTAGCCCACAGGGTTGTGGTACAGAGACAAAGAGGCGGAGGTGGTACGCGAAGGTGCAGCGTTAGGTTGCAAAGCGTTTGGAATATCTTGAGATGTGTGAGATGCCATGTTGAGGAGCGGTGAAGATGTAGCTCGAACGAACGGAAGTGAATTTATATAGGCCGCAAAGGCGTCGTTACACTAGAAGGGGAGCGAACGCAGCATGTAAGCTGGAGTACCACGCGTTCGAGTCTGAGGGCAGCGTTTTTATGCTCCGTGGCTTGGTTCCAGCCTTTCAATCCGCTGGCAAACCTGAGATGCGGCCACAAAAGAGCTTACAGATATCTGCAAACCGAGGGTCGCGGCTTTGTTTACTAGAGCAGAGAGCAAGTCACCCTGTGATCATCCTGATTACCTTGATGAACAGGGACGAGGCAGCCTGCGGTGCAGCATGGGTCCCGCAAGCGCAGGGTGGGTGGTGACCCACCCTGCTCCGCATCCACCGTGGCATTCTGCAACCGTGACGAAAACCCTCTGCAATTCGTGCTCGTCACATGGGCAGATTAAATTTTTTCGTAACGACAAATGACTCCTTCGGCTGCCGAAGTTCGGCAGTGCCGAATCTACGAAGCCGAGACGATCTTCATTTCCGAACGGCAGCGCATTCATCATGTCATGTTGACGCTGCGGGTGCTCCGTCCGTGTCTTTCTTCAGGGCATCCGTGACGGACGGATGAATAACATCAAGGCTGCTCTTCGCCTCTGTGTGAGTTGGGTGAACATTCAGGAAAAAAGCGCTAATTCAACTAAACAAGTGTCACGCCCAGAATCATAATTTGCTCGTACGTCGTTACGGGTTGTGAAGAGATGAAAGACAGTGAAACGAGATAGACGTTTCCTTTGTTGGCGATCAAAGCAGTTTTGCAAATCTGTTCTTCAACCTCTCCTTCATAGGTCGTTATTTCATTATCGTGGCTTCTATGACTTCACACTTATCGTTTCTGTATTGTGACTACAAATCTCAGTCTTCTAGAGATGGAGCACACTAAAGCAGCGAAGCCTTCGATGGATGTGAAGCATCGACAACCTTCGCGGCGAACAGGCGGATGTGCGGGGAGCCTCCCTTTTACGGGAAATAATAAGACACTTTCTGGAAAAGCACCTACACACAATTGCGGGCACAGCAAAGTCTATCCCAAAGCTCAACCTTTGCCAATGTCTGTGAGAACTAAAGCCCAATCACAGGCTCCCGGTTCTCATCGAGTGCCCTTGAACACGAAAAACGAATTTCACAAAGATGGCGCGCAGCCGTGTGGTGGTATCAGCGCAGATTCTCGCAGTATATCCAAAAAAACAAAGAGCTCAAATCACATGCTCAGAGAAAGAATGGACCTTCAGTTCAACCAAATGAAAGACTTTCTGGAACAACTCATGCGTAAGAACAGAGACCTAGAAGAAGAGAATACCAATCTTAGAAACGAAACTACGCGTTTACGTGAGGCTGTCAACAACTGTATCAAGTGGTTGTCCGGAGTGATTAGCATGGGAGAAATGTTGAACATTACATCGACGCAGAGATCCACACTTTGAATCATCAGGACGAACATTAGTCGCTTACCGTCTTCAGATGGGCATAGCCTGCAAAAATACATTTTGTTGCTCACTGCGGTTGAAGAGCGCGTAGTGTAACAGAGATTACGAGTAGTGACGTATCGAGGAAGACAGAGCACTGCGTCGTTGTCGCTTATTGGTTGTACGTATCGATAATGGCCACGCCCATGAGTGCCGGCCCCACAGAGATGGACGTCGTCGAGAGTACTCAAGGCTGACTACGTGTGCCAGTCCTCTGAGAATGTCAGCCATCGACCCTACAGGGAAACAGACGTAAACAAGACTCCTTTTGTCGTTGCATAGCCGGTTGATTCAACCTGGTTGATGCTGAGTAATCCATACGTAATTTGTTGACCTTTTGGTGCGATACAATTCAAAGGGAGTATCTTATCTTGGCTAATCTAACTGAATGACCCAGAGCCAGATTTAGCGCGGTCAAAGAGAATTCTTTGAAACTTCTGTATGATACGCGTACAGTATCACGCTTTGTACGGTGTATGTTCTATTAAGTGCACATTGAAGTCCAATGTTGTAACTCTACGACCAAGAGCAATGAAGGGAAGTGATCTCAAGACCTGCACAACCTCAGCTGACATTCCAAGGGATGACAACCAACGACGAGACGCAAGAAAATGGCCAACTGTAGAAGTTAAGGATGTAAGACATATTCGTGAGTAGGAGAAACGCAACCCTGCCTAGCAACCTCTAACAAGAACGTACGTGTTCACTATCTCGCTTCCAGCAACCAATTTCCTCAAGTAATGACGGGGTGGCTCTAGAGTGGGTGTCACGCATGATTACGAGTAAGAGTAAGGCAACTTGTAATGCCGAGCCTCCTGATGTCAACTCCACCTCGAGATCAAGTGGGAGCTCAGAAGCTGACAGGAATCAAAGACTTGACTGGGGGAGGACGCCTTTTCAAGAGATCGCTACAGCCAAACATGTGATTGATGGAATTGCCCTGCCCTGGGTAATAACTATCGTTGCTCGATCATTTGCGGTCGGCACTGGCTGGGCTCGAGCTGTTGTTTGCACCAGCAGTGCTGCCGAACTTCTCACAAGCGGTGCACTTGTTTCTCATTTGTTTTGTTTATAGCCGCGTATGGGCATACTAGGAAGTAGTTTGGCTGCTAACGTTATGTTAGTGCCACACCACTGGTTTATTCCTTGCAAGGGGCATTGTATACAAACAACTGAGCAAATCGCTTGGTTTCCCGACGAGCCAGTAACCTGGATTTCTGAAAGGCAACACAGCAAGAGCCAAACATCAAAAATTCACTCGTCGTCTCTCCCCTGTCCAACTCCACACGCTGGTCCCTTTTGAGTCAGAGAAGCAATCGTTGTGACAGTAGTTGTCATCTCGAGCCATTCGGTACTCGTCTCTTGACCAATTTCTGCTTCTCTAAAACATAAGAGTAATGCCTACAAAGAGACAGCAGAGATTAGCACTCTTCCCTTATGCAAGTCCTGAGGTTTGAACCTTCCTGCAAGGTCAGTGGAAACGAAGCCGGAGGCAAAAGCGAAAGGAAAGGCTAGCAGACTACATGCGACGAACGTAATATGCGGAACAAAAGTGGAAACTTTGTGTCACGGCCAACAACGTGGCGCAGTACTAGAGGCATCGAACCCCTGATTGACAAAGGAAATGACAGTCGTGAACTGATGGCTGGTTCGTCTAGGACAAGCATACAACGTCGCATTGACTAGAGCAGTTGGCAGAGACCGACAGTCCCTGCCAACTGCTTCACCCAAGAACACCCAGGTCAATAGTAGGATTGCTTTTTTATCGGGTTCCAACACAAGGATAGATAAGACGATTAGGCAAGCGATTTGTGTGTACAGTTGGCAGTAACGTCTTTGAAAAGCGTGACTTGAAATGGGTACAGTTGGCAGCCATAGAAATTTCAGGAATTCATGTGACAAGCTGTCTCTAGTGAAGTCACGTGCGACCGAACGACGTCGATATGAACATAAAAGAGCACACATTCTACCACTCTCTCTCGCTTTTATAGGGGCACCTAGCTTATTAGAACCAAGTGTAGAGCGTTTCAGCTGAAAGAAACGCTCTCTCACTTCTTTTACCTTTGCTATAAACAAAACCTTTCAGCCAAAGGGAATAAATTGCGGATTGCCTATGTCTTTCAGAACATGGGAATCAATGTCAGGAAAAGAGAGAGTCAGATTCGGCTACATTTGGGAGTAAAGAAGAGGACAAGGACTTTGAGAGGAGCAGCTCATATACCAGGAATGCGCTATGGAAAATATTGCCAAGAGTTGGTTTCAGAGATTCGAAATCAAGAAGAGACTCTGTGTCAAAGGGGCGTTCAATTTTTGCCAAGATGGAATACTTTGAGTCAAGATGTTCAGCAGAAGATATTGGAGCAATTGCCCATTTCAGATCTCCTGAACGCACGTCTGGCCGGTTTAGATGGAGAAACACCGCAGCTTCGAGACACAGTCCGAAAATTAATGCGCAAGAGGTGCAGCCAGTTGCGACCGCTTTGGGAAGAATGGAAAAATAGCAGTCGTCTGAAGAGTCGTGAATATAGACACGGTTGTAATCCGGTGCAATTCACAACTGTGAGAAGCTTTGGGGCCTGTCATTGTTCCATTTCTTCTATGAAGCATCTGTGGCATATTCGAGATTTAAAACATCTAAAGATCAGGTTCTGTCCACTCTTTAAGCCTCAACTACAAGATGTTAACGATGCTCTTCGTGGTTGTACTGGTTTGCTTCGGCTCAATCTCAGTTCTTATCCATACCAACATTTCCCAGAAAGCATTCTCTCGCTGAAGAAGTTGCGATATCTGGACCTATCAAAAAGTCTTATGGTAAAGCAATTACCAGACGACATGGGTGAACGTTTACCACAGCTACGGTTTCTCGATCTCTCCTACTGCATTTGGATTACACACATACCGGAATCCATACTTGTTCGTCTAGAGACACACAGAGAGCAAACAATTTTGAGCGGCAGGCGACTAAACCACTCATCACTAGGGCTCGAAGGGTGTGATTCGGATAAAAAGCAGAAGCTTGTTCCGGCACACAAGTACCCGCTACTGGCCGCATCCATATCATCGATATAGGCATATTCAGCACGTAGAGGAAAAGTAAAGACAGATAAACATGGGCTGTTTCAAGGTCGTCACGACCACCCTCTAAGGAGAGGGTTGCCGCAATACTAAGTGCTTTCGTCATCTACACTGAAAACTGTCCAACTCGTTCACTCCTCGGATTTGGTAACCCCACAATGTCCTTTCCAACAAAAGAATGGTAGCTTGGACAACTGTTTCCACCAAAAAAACAGCCATTCTTCAACAAGTGTATAACTTGTCGTTGGCCATCTAGCTCTTAAGAGGGAACCTCTCTGCCTTACAAGCCGGAGGTACCATCATACTCGATCGAGACAATCCCCCGAGGCTCTCCAGCAGAGTGCAGCAACATACCATGACAACAGGGGTGAATGTTAGCCGTCTTCTGCGTATCCTACACGCACACCGCTAACCGTAGCTGTCGTATGATCATCCAATGCTTACAAAGCACCGAAGGTATGGTAGGGTAAGAGAGCTAAGAGGGGTAGCCCTTTGCAAGTAATCTCACTGTCATTGAGTATTGTGTCTTTGGATTGCCAACTGTATCAGGGGGACTCTTCTGAGTCTCCAGATTTCGAACAGGCAATTTCAACAGCGCTTTTTGCTCGGGTAACATGATGTCTGATTGCTCTTACTCGTCTGTGTTGGATGAGGTTGGATGATCCTGCAATGAAGGCCGAAAGAGAATCGCGAAGCTTTGGATATCCTTACAACCCTCAACTCAAGCAACCTTACACTTCAAACTTCGACAACTGTCAAGGTCACGATGACGGTGAGCAACAACGCACGTCATACACGAAAGATGTGCAATGCACGGTGAGATGCAACGCGCCTTATGTTTATTCACCTAATACCGTTGTACATCAAGACGATCATGTACATCATCCATACAAGAATACAAGCAACAAGCCGTAAATCAACTTCACACACACACAAACCGAAGCAAGACCAGACTAAGTACGTACCGCAGCCCGCTGAGACGAATTAACAGTTCGCGCTGCAGCAGCATTTCTTTTGCCAGAATATTTAGCTGTGATATACCTGAAGAAATCACGCCAAACGAGTTCAAAGTACGTAGTAGAGGTGACAAGCGTATGCGGTCTAGGCGAAGCTTTCTTCATCTCATCAAAGATCCTTCTTGGTGAGATGCATCCAAGAGCAAGCCACGGCGAGATACGACACGAAAAGTCAGCTCCAAGATGAGAGGTAACCTGTGCTCTCGGAGACAAAGCAGCATCAAAGCGCTTGCTCTCGTCCACATACGCCTGGACGCGCAGCATAGCTTCGGTTTCTCCCCCGGTCACAGAGGAAATACCAGCCGTTGCCGCCCGGTAAGAGTCGTTCTTGGATGACAGTGGAGAGTCTTCAATGCCGAGTTGACGAAGTGTGGGAACATCTCCCGACTTTAAACCATTGGGAAGAGATGGGAATGAGTCAGGGGTTGGCAGCGGTGTACGAATGGTACCTGACTTTTGAACGGCCTCACGGAAGTCGGAGTACACGTCGGGGATGCTCTGAATCGGGAATGGAAGGTCATCCTCATGGTAGAGAGTGTTGGCCCAGAAGGTAGACAGTTGAGCACCATTCTTCTTGAGAGCATCTGCCAAGGCAGCCTCTACCTGTTGTTCGTCATGAGTGACCTCCTTGTGGGCAAACACATTACGGCAGTTCATTGAGCGACATAAATCCGGCACGACCTGTTCCGGACGCCCAATGCGGACAATAAGGTCGCTGCCCTTTGCCCGCAAAGACTTTCTCAGGTCTTCCACGCTCTCAATCAAAAAGCGCGCCCGATACTTGCCCGTCTTCTGGAAGCCATAATCGGTGCGGCCAAAATGCCTAGGATCGAAGCAGTAAACGGGCACCACATCCTTGGCATCTTCTAAAGCATAAGATAAGGCCGGGTGATCATCAAGTCTCAAATCGGAACGAAACAATACAACAACCTTATCTAACCCCTTTCCCACCGCACTGTCATCAAAAAATCCGGCCGCATGGCGCAGCGGTGTGAGTCGAGTGGCGACATTCGGCGCTGCCGAAACGGTGACCGCTCTCACAGTGGCCAGCGGCGGTACCGAAAGCGGCAGCGGCGTGCGCGGCGTGCGCGCCGCGCCCGGCA
The DNA here is from genome assembly GCA_030374735.1 of Gracilaria caudata. NCBI lineage: Eukaryota > Rhodophyta > Florideophyceae > Gracilariales > Gracilariaceae > Gracilaria > Gracilaria caudata. The sequence goes on from JASCIV010000024.1 coordinate 28,179, forward strand.
ATGACACGCGCGCACGCGCGGTGGGCGTGGAGCCTACAAATCCAGGAGCAGATGGAGGCGACATTCTCGACACTGACGTTTTAATTGCGCAACGACGCCGGCGTAGGAGGTGCGCGGTCAAGTGCGATGGACGGGCTGACGGGCAGACAAGACGCGACCCGGCAGTGACGTCGGTGATGAGGTGAGCGGCTGTCGCGATCACAGATGCGACGAGGCGAGATGAGCGTCATTCGTGTTCGCTGGACACGTGGCGCGCATGGCATGGCGCGACGGTTGTGTTTGAGGCGCTGCGATTCGTGCTGCGCGGAGGAAAACAGGTCGTTTAACACCCCCTTCGCACCACACACTTGCCGTTCCCTACGAGGTTGCATCGGACAGTCATGCGCTCTTTCTCTGTCGAAGAGTTGCGGCAGGACGAAGCTCTGGATAAGTCGCGCACAATGTTGGGGACAGCGTTTGTTTCTTCGCCTGGTGTCACGAACAATGTTCGTGTTTCGCGTCGCTTTTCGTACACAGTTTGCAGCGCCACGCCACCGAAAGACCCTACGAACTTGCGCACAGAGTCGCAGCGCAGACGCAACTCGCCGCCGAAGCCCATGCGACGGCGACGCAGACGTCGCGTTGATGACGACCCAGTGGATTGGGATAAACTGGAGTCAATTCCATTAGTACGACGAGAGGCGTCTCCAGAGTCTGGGGAGGATTACTGGGTGGATACATCTACCACACTGTCCGACGAAAGCGATGCAAGTCGGAAAGCACCGGAGATTGACGGACGTCTGAAGCAAAAGCTTCGCGAAGAAATGGTTCGCCCGTACGCACAGAACTGGATCCTGTGGATTAGTTTGGGCGTGCTGGCCTTGGTGGTGGGGGTGTGGGCGATAGGCGGTGTGGACACGTTGCCCATCATTAGTGTCCCCGACCTGTAGACAAAAGCCCATAAAGCGGTCATTGCTGTTGACGCGTTGCGGGCGGGGCGAGGCTGGAAGCCGCTGTTATGCACTGACGCCGCCCCGCTCGATGAGACAAAGGTTATCTTGCACAAGACCATTGATAGTGTGCTTGATCGTGGATTGGGATAAACTGGAGTCAATTCTATTAGTACGCCGAGAGGCATCTCCAGAGTCTGCGGAGGATTAATGTTTGGATACCTTTACCACACTGTCCGACGAAAGCGATGCAACTGGTCATCTGAAGCAAAAGCTTCGCGAAGAAGTGATTCGCTCGTACGCACAGAGAGAGCGTTTCTTTCTGGAGAAACTCTCTACTCGTAGTTCCAATTAAGCTCGGTGTGCCTATAAAAGAGAGACGGAGAGAACTGGATGCTGCGGATCAGCTTGGGCGCGCTGGCGTTGCTGGTGGCGGTGTGGGCGATGGGCGGAGTGGATACGTTGCCCATCATCAGTGTGTCCCCCACCTGTCGACAAAGTAGCCCGTAAAGCGGTCATTGCTGTTGACGCCTCGCGTGTGCGGCGTGGCTGTAAGCCGCTGTTATGCGCTGACGCCGCCCCGCTCGCGTTTGTGTTCGTGCTTGCGTCTCGCCAGTCGCTCTTTTGCCGCTTGCGACGATTATCTACCCGCTTCGCTCCTACACCACCACATTCCTCGCCTGTACCGTTTGTCCTTCTTCCCCCGTCGTTTCGTTTTTCGTTGAAACGCGTCATGAAGATTCTTTCTCTCATTTTGTTACGCGCGTTGCCGCAAGAGGCCGAGGCTACCACTCTGGCCTCTGCTTACATGCTCGACGACTTTAACTTCTTTCAACGCGAGAGGTACGTTTCACCTCCATTTGCCCCTAAGCTTCCTTCTATCTTTCCACCCGCTCACCGTCCCAAAATTCCGTGCGACAGCGTGAAGCAGTTCACTACCTTTGTCTCAAGGACAGTCGGCAAGCGCGTCGAACTCGGTCAGAGAAGCTCAGTTGAACACGAAGGCTATCTCGTCCACGTGCACGTTCGTTCCAATGGCTTGTCCGCTGTCGCCGTCTGTGATAGAGAATATCCTTCGCGCGTAGCGTTTACGTTGCTCATGAAGATGCAACACGACTTCATGGAAGCTCATTCTGAAGCGACATGGCTTTCCACCACTGAACCATTGCCTTTTGCTCCGCTAGATGAAATGATTCGCAAGTATCAGGATCCACATGAAGCTGATGCCATCATGAAGATTCAAAAAGACCTCGATGAGACAAAGATTATCTTGCACAAGACCATTGATAGCGTGCTTGAACGTGGCGTCAAGCTTGACAATTTGGTGGAGAAGAGTACCGACCTCTCTGCGCAGTCCAAGATGTACGTTTCATGCCTATGCTTGGATGTGGTTCGCAGCGTACAGCCGTCCTTTTGTTACACATCTAACCTTCTCCCGACATGCGCGCTGTTCGTACCTCACACACAAACCCCTACCAACGCAGGTTTTATAAGGTACGTTGTCCCTTGCTACAGCTCTCCCTCGCATGCCGCTTCATTTGTGCTAACTCAGGCCACCCTTTTTTTCCGCTTTCTTTTCAACAGACCGCCAAGAAGCAAAACAGCTGCTGCAGCATGATGTAACCAACACTTTTGAAGCCTCCCTTTTTTGCGAATCGTCCGTTCTTAATACCAACTGCTGTAAATGACCATGATCTCTATACCCTGCGGATAAGATAATCTGGCTGCCCAGAGTACTCTATTTCTCCAACGAAGACAGTACTTTGCCAGAATTTCATGGCGTGCGCGCTATAAGTATATATAAGTATCGGTTAGCTGGCATCCTCAGAGCTCCATGCACCAAAGATCTGGTGGAGATGCAGTGCATTCTTGTAGTATGAGAGCAGAACAAGTGTCTCGCGTGGTGGACCAGACACCGCTTCGTTGCTACTGTTCCGGCAAGCTCACAGCGAAACATGAAGTACCGAGTAGATACGGCAAAGATTTGTACTCCAAACGGAACTGAGCGTTGCAGGTCCGACCCGAGAAGAGAGCAGGTTCGAAAAGAACAAGCCTTCTGCACGCTAGTGAAAGTCAACAAGGACCAATTTGATCATTTTGTTCAATGGCGGCAGTATTTGTACTTCAGGAAGTATTCCATACAAAAGAAGTATGCCATGCTCTCGTTCTTCAGTCACTCGGTACGCTTTAGCCTCTTAAATCTCGACAGGTGAATGCACAAACATATTGATGGCGCTTTCTCTACCATGGGCGCCCGACTCGGGCAGCCCGAGATGCTCGTATCCCCGTCAAGCGCTGAACGCGAACCGCACCTGTATGATACAGGGTGTTACAATTACAGGTCTTGCACCCTTGGTAACGCGAATCAGTGGACACGTTTACATATTTTCGCACCACAAGAAACGGCAATTCAGTCCCCTGGGCTGTGTGCTGAGCACCACGACAGCCATCGTTGTTGATGCTGTGTTTGTCATCGGTCAAGCCTGAGCTGTCTTCACTATGCTTCGGATTTTAGCGAAACGGGCGTTCACTCCTTCGCTCCGACGATTCACAACGCAGATTCAAGAACCCGGTCCGGTTGGTCTGTTCGCCGGGGACGATCCACGAGCGGTAAGCATACATCTTCAATTGTCATCAACAGCGGAATTCGATCCCTCCTGTTCATCTGTCCTAACGCGTGATCTAAAATTGGCCCACTTACATCGTTCAACGCCTTGAGGTAGACTCTCGTCCAGCTTTATAAACAAACTCTAGATGCACTGAAAGGGATTCCGGAAACGGCTACGTACAGAGTCAACGTGGAGAAGATAACCAACTATCGAATGGGAATTGTCAGCGAAAATGAAGATATCGCTAAGATTGAGGATACACTAAATATTGGCCAGATCCAGGAGGTTATCGAGCAAGCTGAAGACGAACTCCAACTAATTCCTCACATGATACAATGGAAGCCGTGGGAAATGAAAGATGGAGAGAAACCTGTCGTCATAACTGTGGTTGACTGAAAGAGTGGAGCTCCTTTTTATTCTTGGATCGAAAAGCACTCAGTAAAGGTAATTTCCGTGGCGGAACGAAAGAGAGTGGACGAAGAGGCTTAACGCAGGTGAATGGCACTCGTGATTTGATACCCCCTTTGGCTCATGGATGGGCCATTTAGAAGCAAAAGGCCGTTCGAAATCGGCCTTCAGTGCTTCTTAATATGGGTCCTGCGATAATTTCTAAAAGCTAGAGCTATTGAGTGAAAACAAGTCTTACGTAAAAGTGGCATAGTTTCTCGTAGGAGTCAAGAGCTCTTGGAATTCTTTCTCAACAACCTATTCTGAGAAGTGCCTGGCCCTTCTGCGGGTGTCTCATACGCGGACGGTGGAGCAGGTGGTGGGGGAGGGGTCGGTACAGTGGACGATTGATAGCCCGTACCTGACTGCACTGATGGCGGCATCGGGTAACTCGAGGACGGAGGTCTAGGGGGTGGAGGTGGTGGCGGTGGCGATGAATAAGTCGCGGCTGACGACGTCTGAGGAAGCGACGAATGCTGATAACTAGTTGCTGATCGGCCCTGAGAAGAATGGTAATCAGGCGAATTCAAAGGAGAGGATAATGACTGAGATGGATTGTAGACGTAATTCATCGGATTAGAAGACGGAGGGTTCGGCGGCTGAGATCGATACATGTTTGAATCAAGCGCGCCACTCCCCGGTGTTACATGCGACATATATGGATCGTAACCAGGTGTTGCCTGAGGCGCAGAAACCGGCGAAGCTGAAGGTCGAGGGGCATAATCGGGTGGGGGTGGTGGACGCGATGTATCTGAGGTCCTTGGAGAAGTGCTCGGGATAGCATAGCTCGGTGGAGCGGATGTGTGAGGCGGAGGGGCATACCCGTTCGAAGAAGGCGGTGGAGGAGGAGGGGGAGGGGATTGCGGCATTGGTGAGTACGATGCCCCATACCCAGAAGACACATCATCTGGCGGGGGTGCTGTAGGAGCAGTGTCTACTCGAGGAAACGGTGCGCTTTCTCCGCTCGGGCCGTACGGTGGATATGCAACGTTTGCCGGAGGTATCTGAGAATTGGCGTCATTGGATTGGCCTTTGTTCTCTGATGATATCCATGGTCGATGGTCTGAACGAAGTAGAACTCTGTGACCGAGACCAATTTCATCAGCCTTAGAGACGATCATCCTCAAAGGATTTGCTTCGAAGTAGTGTCGTTGTAGTAGTAGCATAGCTGACAAGGCGCGATCCGTGACGGCGAGACGTTCCACTTCTATGGCATCCATTTCAGCATATATATTTCTGTTTATGCTGGCCAATTCTTGGGCAAGGTCTTGCACTTTGGTTTGATTGCGCGAGCGCCGCTCTATATCCTTTTGCGAAATAGGGTTTCGTCGTTTAGCTTCACTTTGAATCATCTGGCGTGTCTTCGAATCATAGTATTTATGCTGACGGATTATTTCCAGACGTTTCTCATGCATGCTCTCGGTATTATCTATTCGTGAGATTAGAGAGTTAAGTTCCTTCTTTGATAAATCCAAACGCTGTACGGCGTTGAAGTTGGGCTCGACCGTGTTCGATTCAGGGGTATCTAATCGTGATTTAGCTGTCTGCAAATCCTTTAAGAGAGTCAGAACCGGAACATCGTTTTCTGGGTATATGGAAGATCCAATCGACTCAAAAGAAGAGAAAGTACTGAAAATTGAGTTCCAAGCTTCTTCGTTTGAGACGATGCAACTCAAGAGAGATTGCACAGATGTACGCCACTGATAGAGAGTATTCTTGGTCGCGGAAAGGGATTCATCTTGCTTGATGATTTTCTTCTTGGTCGTACCCTTGGCAAGGGAAACCTTGAGGCCGTGAATCATTGCGCGAACATCCGCTCGCCGGAGACAAGTGGGCCAGACCAGTTTGGACAAATACTCTGGTAAAGGGATATTATCAATGTTGGTTTGAACCTTTCAAAGGTGGACAATAATAGAAGCGGGGTGAGCCGGATATGATTGAAGAGTAGAAAGGAAATCTGGAGTGAGGTGTGAGCCGCAGAAGAAAAGCGTAGTGTTACTGTAGAAGGCGGTGGTGTGTGTGTCGAGAGCCCTTGCGGAGCGACCGTCGTGAGACGGAGAATCTATACACGTCGGTGGCGCTGCGACAAGCGCCTGGTGACGCCATAGCCCTTGTAAGGTTGAAGGGATAGCTTTCATCGCTGGAGTTGAGATGTTGAGTCCGTGTATCCCTTTTTGAAGGTGGATAAAAAAGGAAAGCCATACAGCGTGGCATTTTGCACTGCTGGACCATCAACATTTGAGTTGTTCACCAACCTAGAGCTGAATGGCCAATCACAGAGAGGCACGAATGACAGGTACGATAAGACATACAGTGATGTTATGTCAGTTACATTACAGATTACCGGGCAGATGACCTGTAGCTGAGATCTGGGTAATACCCGATAACACTGGCACTGCTAACGGATGCAGGCAGTTCACGCCGCCTAGAAAAGCTCCTTCAGCACCTCCGTTGTTTGTTGTTTTGCAACGCATAACTCACATCATTTCTCCATACGCGAGGGTTTGCTTAGAACCCCAACACCTATGACACCTCTCGACAAATCGATAGCACCACTTTTCTATAGTAGATACCATTACCTTCGCACATTGATCGAGCAGTGTGCTCAGCAGACTACCCTCTAATAAGCCTGATGCACTGCTCAACGAAAGTTGTGCAATCACGTTAATGTAGAACAAAAGAGATAGATACAGCACAACAGGAATATGCAAATAGTTTAAAATCGTAACGATTACAACTTGCCTGGAGAGGAGCAATAGCGGGAAACAGCGATATTCTGCACCTCGTCAAGAACATGTAGATGTAAGGGCATCGAAATTATTACTGCGTACAATAGTTACTATACGTAACTACTATCCAAAACTGCACCATTTAGCAGTCTTCATGACAGTTAGTCAACATTATTCTAAACTACGATAACAACTTGAGCGGAGCAGGTTGCTAGATATTGGCAACGAAGAAAGCGACATGGCTCAAGTGTCAGCCAGCTTGGATCCCCATCACTCGCAGGAGAACATGCACATTTCAACGTTAAGTAGTTGGATACAGGCGGGGATCATTTTCCATGTTCGGGCTTTCAGTTCCAGTGCTTATGTGAACATCTATTGAAGTAGTGTCTTGCAAGTTAACCTTGGCCCTCGTGGCTACTGCACCCATTCCCAAAGAACTCAAATGCTGGAGTCGGTCATTATGCGCAGAAGCGGTTCTTACAGCCGACGCAGTAAGGACCATTCCTTTTCCTTCCTTGTTCTCACCCTCTGCCCCGCTTGTCTTCTCACTAGCCTCCGTTTCCAGTGTATTTCGGCGACCATGACTTGTTTCGATACCTAAAGATTTGGCCCTATGCACCCCCCGATAACTTCGCAGAAAATTTTTGATGCCATCGGTACCTGGCAAAGAGCGCATATTCTGGTCGACATGAATTGGTTCTTGGACAATATCTTTCATACGGACGCTTCGTTTTCTGTGGGGAATAGACCTAACGGTTTCATTCCCGGAAGCTTTCGAAACAGAGGTCTGACGCTCAACATGATTGTCGGGGTTTGACAGGCTGGCGTTGTGGAGGATGGGGCTCGGCGCCCTGGGGGGCTGTTCTATATCATCGGACTGGCAACTGGGAAACGTAAGGGACGCCAGACGCGTGGTATTTGTATACCCGTACAGCTCATATAACGCTCTTGGAGAAACAGACTTTGTCAAAAGTGGAAGAACGGTCTGCATAGGGTTCAAAGAAAAATAAAAATGCTGAGCTCGAACATAGGTGTTCATAACCATCTCCAATAGTAGTTGCTTCTTGTCCAACGCCTTTTGTAGTTCTTTCTGAAGTTTCTCAGTCTGATAGGACAATTGAGTGGAGTAGTCCGTCAACTTTTGTTCATTCCTCAGTCGTCTTTCCGCCTCCTTATCTGTGATCTTTCTTCTTCTTGCAGTCTCTGTTGAGCGAATGGTTTCAAGTTTTGACGCATAGTACTGCTTGTTCTTCAGTGCAGACACGCAGTCCATTTGGGTCTCACGCAGCAATCGTATACAGTCGTTAAAGGCACGCAGTTCAGCAACAGTTCTTGCGCGCTCATCTTGCAGTGCATCACCCGCGGCAGGCTTCAAGACACACTGACCAGCTGTAGAAAGTTGATCGAGCGGTGCTTGCATAGGATGAGTTTCGGAAAACACCTGCTGAGCAGTCTTAGCCATGGTGCAAATATTGTACGCAAGCGAGGCCCATATCTTTTCATTCTCCTCAAACGCGGCTTGAAGCTGAGGGAACCATCTTCGTAACTCGGTGAGAATTCTGTCGGCTTCTCGGAGACGCTGGTCAGTCTCAAGCAGAGACTTCTCCCCTTTGGTAGAGAAGGCGAGCTTCAGCTCGTGAAGCATGTCGCACACGCTGTTACTCCGGGACCAGCGGCGGGGATAAGGACAGCCCCGCTATTTTCGCTGTTTGCTGCGACTCAGGTACCGTCATGTCGATGACCATGATATTCATACAGCCTTTAGACGGTCCACCAGCTGCTGTTCGACCGCGCACCAGAAAGAGGCGGACACGAAACTGGCGGAAGACGTGCCTGCGCCACGACGGTCAGGTGGCGGCGACACATTGACACGATGATGTGGCATCGAGGGCTGCGAACGGCGACATGAACATGAAGTCAGCGACGCCCCAACGGACCCGGCAGCTGCCGGGGCTTCGCGACGCTATGATTGGCCACGCGATTTGCACGGAGCGCACTGCGGGCGCCAATAGAAATGCACAGCGTCAATGCAGCGCGCGCGCACTCCCCAACCGCCCAAAAATTCGCGAGCGCGTCTTGAAGCACCGCCAAGCACGTCAGCGTGGAAGAACCGCAACAAACCGCACACGCCGACAGCGTGAGAGCAGGGAGCGGGAGACTCACGCGCGCCGAGAGAGAGAGAGAGAGCGAGGGTGAGCGAGAGAGAGCACGCGGGCTTCCGCAGTAAGTGCACCCGTACCCAATAACGCACCGCAGCTCGCACACGCGCGCACGTGCCCATTCGATCACTCGTTGCATTGTGCTCAAGTATGCCACAGTCGACGTCAACTGCCAGTCTTTCGCTTGCCGTTGGCGCTTCGCCGCGCCTCACCGTGACCAGCGCGCCCAGCGGCGTGCGCACGGCGGTTTTGGCGGGCGCTGCTGTCGTGTCCGGTCTGGTGTATCTTCTTCGACGAGGGCACGCCGATGGAGTCAGAAAACGTGTCGTCAAACGTCTCGACAAAATTGCGCCAAAGAGCAAGTATCAGCCGCATAAACACGCGCGCGGACACATTATTAACGCAGATTGTGAGTGTTCTATTGCTTTTACTCCATTCCCAAGCCGCTGTCTTCTGTACTAACAATCACAAAAGGTCCGGTGTGTTTGTGCGAGTTTGCGAGCGCCGGCGATAAACCGATCCGCGTGCTGGAATGTCGACATGCGCTGTGCTCAGATTGTCTTGAAGCGTGGGCGGTGCATTGCACAAAAGCTCATCTCAATCCCTCTCGCTTCGGTATAACGAGAGCCGGGCGCGTCGTTTCGTGGACGCCCGGACCGAAGTGTCCTCTGTGTTGCGCGCGACTCAATTGTGTTCCTAAAGAAGATCTAAGAGAAGCCATAATTGCTGCCATCAATCACCGTGGTACAGCGCTTTCTACCATTATCGCGTATCAGTCACGACATTCTAATGATGACGCACTGGAGAATAGTTCGCCCAACTGGACAGCTACCGTTGCTTCTTCTTCTCACCAGCATCAATAGAGTGTGTTGTATTGTTTGTTTGTTTTGTATTCTTAACAAATGTAAACTGTAACTGGATGTATGTGGTACAGGTCAATGGCGCGTTCTTTGTCGTTTCGCGGGCTTGAGCATGTGGTTTTGAAACCCCTTAAACGTATGTTTGAACTGGTTCAGCTCATCTTCGTGTGCCGCACACTGTTCGCAAACTCCCCATCTTTCGGCCACCGCGGAGCAGTCAAAAGGCTTCTTTCCGAGTTCTTTGTTCACCTCGTTATGGACGATACACATCCACCTCGCAAAGGCAGGACCTGTGCGAGCATCAGGAGGATTTCGCTGAATAATGTGTTGAAAAGACTGTGCGCAAGGTTCGCACGGATAGATTTGAGCAAAGTCGTTCATAAAACGAGTCAACCGTTGCTGTTGCTGTTGGGAGGGGCGCAGCGGATGTGAGGCTGCCAGCGTGTGCAGAAAGGTCCAAGTGGCTCGTCCAAGCGTCTCTGGGTTGACACCGTCTTCAGCAACCATATCTCGAAGTGGATCAGAAAGAGACGTTTGAAGGCACACTGCTGCAGATATCTGGAAGGAGCGGATTCGAAGATAAACTCACGCGCTCAAGGCGCAGCATGGCGCATCCTAGATGCACACTATGGAAGGTGCTGCCCGGTTCTGTTTGATCCAACAACGCTCGCCCGAAGTGGAGTCGCATGAAAGGAAAATTACAGTATTCTTAGCGGTCAGGTGCTGTAAGCCACAGCGGGACTTCATCGATGATGACCAAGCTGACATGAAGCGGGTGTCGATTCAAAGCTCCTTCCCCCCCTCCCCGCCCGAGCTCTTCCGGTTCGCGGTCGACCTTGGCTCGATCTGAAACCCATCTCAGTGAAGCACTGTGTTCTTCATCACCGTGCATTTTTGTGCCATGTCATCCATTCAAGCAGGCCTGCAAGCCATAACTCAAGAGCCAGCGAATCAGCCCATCATCACTCGCTTCGTTCGATTCGCCGCTGCCTTGGCAGTTTTTCCAGTGCTGGCCTACTTTCTCGTACGGTATCTCATTGCGTACTTTGATCTCCCCGAAACTGGGTTGTTATCTTCGCCCATCCTCGGCGGTCTTGCAGCTGTTCTCACTGTCAACATCATCATATCTTCGTTTGCACTTCTCGCTCTGAAAGAGCCGTTTCAACCTCCCCGAAGCGCCCTGAGTGTTGCACTATCCGAATCAGAGCAGCAGCAACAACAACCAAAATCATCGCAAACGACAACGGAGAGGGAAAAGACTGAGTGATCCCGCTCAAGCGCTTCACACCCCACCAATGGAACCCTCGTCTCGTGATGAAGCAGTCGCCCGACTTCAGCAGTATCAAGAACAGGATCTACATCGCCTGCGTCAGCAACTGGAGAACCTCAATCGAGAAATAGGAGCCACTGAAGTGAACGTGGCAAACTACAACAACCTATTAAGCGCCGCCAGAGGCGTGGTTGGTATGCGTGGCGGCGTAGTTGATTACAAAGCCAGTCAGGCACGAAAGAGGAAACCTGCCAGAAGTAAGCAAAGACTTTGGACAAAGAGAGATGCGACAGCTGTTTTCCACCAGCCGAAACCATTGCCATCACCGAGTCACTTTCTCGCCCCACGCGGAATGATCTACACCACGTTTCAAAAACGGTTCGAAGCTCCGAGACAAAGTTTTACGGGAGGTACAGCGCGTGCCACCATCGTTCTGACCAAGGCGTCCAATAGCCAGGATGATAGTTGGAACAGTTCCGCACTGCTCAAAAAGTTGGAGCCGGGAAAACGCATGTGGATTGTATACTGGTTTGATCGCAATGCTTCTCACTGGCGTCCACTGGTTAGACCGCCGCGGGCAAAAGGAGGTTTTCGAGTGGGTCTGTTCGCGACCCGATCTCCGAACCGCCCAACCCCAATAGGACTATCATTGGGTGTCGTTGAGAGCTTTGACGAAAGTTTGAGACAAATTCATGTAAGAGGCGTAGATGTACTAGATGAGACTCCTCTAATTGCTTTGAAGGAGTATGACGAGCTGAATGAGGCTTTCTTCGACACTCGATCTGGATGGCTGGACGACAATGATCGGCTGCAGCCATTGTACTACGATCCTATCACTGCAGAAAATCCTTTATCATCGTACTCACTGCAGTTTGACTGTCAATTGTCGGAGAGAATTGATTTTGTCAATCAAAGGAGTTCAGTTGACATTGAATCCTTGATACGTGAATCTTTGAGACGTATACCGAATAATGTAATCGTCGATCAACATGGCGTTCTTCAACGGAGAGTTGGCTCTCTTCCGGTAGGTTCGTATAGAGTCTATTACGTAATTGAACCAGTGACAAGCACAATATACATGACAGAGATTGTCTCCGGTATGAGAAGAGAGGTTTGCGAAGCCGAAGCGGCGTCTGACCCAGAGGCAAAGCTTCATCTAGAGTTCCAAGATCTGTACCATGACTAGCTGAGCCACTGGGGTCAAAGAACATACCTGTGAATAGTACTTCAGGAAAGTACAGTCGAAGAAGGAATGTGAGTTCTCTCTCTGCTACGCTTTCATTTTTCTTGCAAGAAACGAAAGAGTTGTGACTGGCTAATGTATCAAGTGCTGTGTACTATACAGTGTAAAACACTTTTGAGTGTATTGGTGGAAAATCAGGAACATGAAGCATACTTCTAATCACTACGTAAACTATTGACTTTCAGAACCAGGACGCTCTTCTTGCGTGTACATATCCCTGTATGGCGTATCAATGATTGGACCTGCTTCTTGTTCAAAAAGCCAAATGCTTACGCATGTAGAACCACTTCAACGAGGCATAGATGCCTGATATGTACAAAAGCCCGTGCCTTCGACGGGATGGATCCTATATTTCGAAAAGAGTTTGCAGCACATCAGAAACAACACCGCCTTCGACGGCTAATAACTTCATCTTCATTAGCATCCTCACTGAGAGATGTAATCGTGGTGAAGACTTCCCCAAGGGTTGTTGAGTTGATTGAGTAATCAACTATCTGGAATTCCTCTGCTTGGTCCTCAAGGATATGAACACTCTCTAAAACCTGGGCTTCAGTAGCGTTCCTTGGAAGGCCAAACTTCGTGATCACTTCACCATTATCTTTCACGTCGCTTGATAATAATACCGACTGCGGGCATATTTCCCTCAGACATCTTGAAAGCCTTTCGACTTCGGCTGATGCTTTTAAGACAACCGTCAGCCGAAAGCCAACCCCAAATTTGGTCTTGAGATGTAAGGCATTTCCAAGAACCCTTAACTTTCCTTTTGCCATAATGCCGATAGAATTGTGGCCCGCAATTTGCTGTGCTTCCGCAATTGAGTGTGTAATGAGGAAGACAACGCGTCCTTTCTTGGCTCTTTCAATCGCAGCCCACAGATCCTTGCGAACATGTGGATCTGCCCCTGAAGTGCACTCATCAAGGAGGACAATCTTTGGATCCCCTGTGAGACTCATTGCAACACTGAGCCTTCGTTGCATCCCACCTGAATATGATCCCACGAGTTGGTTAGCGACGTCTATCAAGTCAACATCAGCAAGTCTATCGGATATTTCCCGTGGTCTGCTCTTTCGTGTTATATTCTTCAAGGCCGCGAAAAGCTCGATATGCTCTGCACCCGTCAGATTCTCCCAAAACAAGTCGAACTGGGGACAGACCCCAAGCAGCTTTCGGACTGCCGCTGGATTCTCTCGAACGGAATGGCCGTATATAAATGCATCTCCAGCTGAGGGATGAAGGACAGTGACAAGCATCTTAAACAGTGTCGACTTCCCCGCCCCATTAGAACCCAATAGCGCGAACGCCGTATTCCTTTTCACACTGAAAGAAACATCGTCAACCGCCACAAAGTTGCCAAATTTCTTCGAAACGTTCTTAATCACAAGAGCTGCAGTGTCTCGCTGCCCGCGAGCAACAGCTTCACGTTCCTGCCGCACATCAGCGTCTTCAGCATCCGGATCATAGCTTTGGGATAACAGGTCATACCCAACACTTTCATCCGTTTCATCACCATCAGCTTTCTCTTGATCCAGAGCAAACACAGTCCTTTTTCTTCCCATAAAACCCCAGTACTTGGGCTGTAAGAAGTAATACGGCTTCAGGGGTATCCCATTGCCAGACGGCACAACGTTGTCCAGATATATGGACAGTATCAGGGCTACGGCGCCTGAACCTGCCATCCATTTCCAACATTCTCGAATGGGAAACACCGGAATATAGGAATTCAACTGTGAGAAGTTAAGAGCGTTACCTTGGAGAGCGAGAACATTACCGTCAAACAATGCTTTTGCGAACATCGTAGTGGGCAAAATTGCGAACAACTGGCGAAGAAACAACACATCATCACTGATTACTGCTTCCCCGTTCTCGTCCAGCCTATAAAGTATGGACCCAGCGCTAGCAATTATATATCCGATAGAAAACAGAAAAAATCCGACCCCAGATACGGATTCCGACCTTTTCAGAAGGCTGGCCACCAACATAGTCCACGCCACCAGGCTTATTGAGAAGATGAAGTAAGTCAAAAAGTATGTGTAGAAATTGCTTACGATGAAGTATTTGAAGCGGAATACATGACCGAAAGCAATAAGCAGTAAAGTGAGGATAAAATTGATGAACAGATACGGGAAGCACCATGAAATATAATGCTGCGACTGAAGTTGTCCGGCCAATTTCAGAGCATCTCGTAAACCGCGCTGTTTTTCCAGCACCAGCCTATAGAGAAAGAAAATGAGACTCAGGAAATAAACAGCAAACGACATGAACTCCCCATAAAGCCCAAAGGCATCCAGGCCAGCATCATTACCAATGTCGAGAGAAACAATGTTTGGGTGAGGAAATACTGAAGCGTTGAGAGATATGTCGAAAGCATTACCGGAAACTTCTGGCATGAGCTGAAGATTCATTTGATGAATCATAGCCGGGAGCACCACCTGTGAATGGAAATCGGTTTCTCCAAGGGGGAAGTCAAACTGTAGACTTTCATTGTATTGAACTATGAAGCGTACGTTACCACTGTCGATCTCGTCGAGTGAATCGTTATCAAAGATGTAGGCAGCCTGGGTTTGGTTCGGGTTGTTGAAGAGAAACTGATTCAAATTTTCCTCATCAGCGAAGGCCCTTGTCTCGTTTTCGGGGATAGAATTGCGGGAGGCAACTGATTGCACCCATTGTTTTACACGATCGTCTCCCTCAGGAACATAGGCGATGGTAAAGCAGTTTACAGTTTCGAACGGTACGCACCGCGGGATGAAGTCGATAGTCCGTGGTTCTGGGATCCGGTTTTCCAAGAATTCCGGAGCGAAGCCTTCCCCATTGTCTATAGAAATCTGACTAACGTATAAAACCAACATCGCCAAGAAAGTGCTCAGAAGTGTCACCACGAGAGTTGGGAAATCTCGTCCAATGAGGAGAACATTCTTCTTTGTCAATATGAACGTTGCATCCCAAAAACCCATCGCTCTTAGTCGTCGAGAGGGAGATGGGCAAGACGAGCGCTTGATTCAACAGCTTGGGCTCACAACCTTAAAGAGTTTGCCACTTCCAACCTCGGACAACTGCGGAAAACACAACAGTTCCAGTTCAAGACAATCTGCCGAGTGTTACCCAACGTACAATTTTCAATGCTTGACCAATGAAAAGGCTGAACGCTACCCTTGAGATACGACAATGTTTGGAGAAGCTCGATACGCCCAAACGTCCCCAGACTTGCTTTGAGGGCCAGAGAGACGAGCGCGTTAGTTCACCGAAGCGAGAAGCGATTTATAAGTTAAAGGGTTACAAAGAGAGGGACGGATGCGTTTGACCTTCAAGGCATTGCAGTTGGTGTGTCCCCTCGCGGGAGATAGATTCAGCTGTGTGTAGAGGTGGCACTTCTCGCCAACTCTTGCAGTAAGGCTAAACAGGAGGAGCCGGATATTGCGAACGTGAAGAACCTCGCTGGTGGACATCTGGTTCTCATACATCTCTGGTGAATCTGCACGTGTATCCCAGCGTTTCGATGCGCTTGAAACTTTGAAAAGGAAACTGATCGCTGCACCTGAGCTGAAGCGCAGCCTTCACGCCATTTGTGCGATTCATTGTAGAACGCTACCCTTGGTAAGTGTCCTGCGCAACCCCTCAGTTACAAGCGTACGACACAATGACGGAACAGATTGTCAAATTGCGTCGTTCATTGTCAACCCATATGACAAGGCAAACCTCCATCCAGCGCGGACAGATCTCGTGCTGGCTCTTATTGTTAGTAGGACAAAGAGTACAGTCGTTCATTCGGCAAGCCCCTACTGACACACTTGAACTTCATTTCTGCATCGAACACATTGGTGTTGCGCAAATCATTTGGTTCAAAGCACTCCAGTACACCCTTACCTGTGCGTACGCAGTCTTACTTGGTGAAGGTTTCTAAGTGACAATTTATGACGAACTTCGCTGCCTTGTGCACCACCTTTTGGTTCTGGCACTAAGCATCCTTGAATACTCTTCCACTTTTTCCCACACTATTTCAATCCGCTCGCCTTCAAAGGTAACAAAATCACAACTCAATCCTTGTGTCCCATTTGTCGTGATTCGGCTCAATCCGCAATGGCGCGATCGTTCTTCCGCAATCAAATCAACGGTCTTTTACTCCGAACTTGGCACTACCAACGACGCCAGCGTTTCAACATCTGCTGCAATTTCATAATCTCCCCGATACTTCTTGCGCTGCTGGTTGTGCTTCAGAGGACTATCAAGGCACCAGCAGTCGTTTCTTTTCCTTTTCAACGAGATCCACGAGGTGCATTTGTCGCTCGTCCGCTAAATCCCGGCCGTTGCGTTGAAGCGGTGAAAGAATTCAATATACCAGCAGCTGTGGAGTTGTGTAGCAATAATGCGTTCGAACCAAAGCACAGGGTTCCAACCTTTGTCCCAGAGCAGTTTACCGACCTGATTGGCTCACGTAGCACAAGAGTTCCGTCAAACAACACTGGTCTGCTGGGAGAGTTGTCATTGGAGCCGTTCATCTTTCCAGGAGCTCTTCCCGGGAACGACTTCAGTGAATCTCAGACAAGTTATGACGGTGTCTTTCTTCACTCATATTTTGATGGCAATCCGGAAGATCCTGTGTATCGACAGTTCCTTAACGTTGAAAGCGTGGGTCAGATTGATGAACGCTATCAGATGGAAACCATTCCTGCTGCCTCGAAGGAAGAATTTTCAAGTAACCTTTTCAACTCTTGGTTAAGTGGTACGTTTTTTGCTCCGTATACAAGCGCCATAACCTTCGAGGATGCTCAGCGAACTAGTGGCAATGGAATTAGTGTGTCTGCGACTGTGTTCTACAACGAATCGGAAAGTACGAATTGCACAGAGTCCTGCCCTCTCGTGTCGAGCGTGATTGGTCTAGAAAACGCAATCTTCAAAATTGTTTCCCCAGATAACTCCGCCGTAGCTTTTCTTCGCCGTATGCCTGTGATCCCAAATCAGAACGACCTAGGTTTCGTCAAGTTGATTATCAGTGTCGTCATCGGACTCATAAGCCACTTTCTTTTGCCCAATTACCTTCAGATTATTGTTCAAGAGCGTGTTGCAAGACTAAGGTCAATGATGGAAATCATGGGGTTGCGTAAACGAAACTACTGGTTGGGTACGTATCTTGGGCTCTTGATTGAGTATATTCTTTCACAGGCTTTAATCATAATCGTGGGGGCTGCGATAGGGATATCGTTTTACTCAGACAATGCTCCCCTGGCTTATATCATTCTCTTCTTTTTATGGTACGTCCAAAGCTCAAGTGTACTTCGCTTCTTTCCTATGAATGCAGCCAGCGCTAATTATCTTGTTTGCTCGCTTTCTCATTTTCCTACATCCTTAGGGGGAACGTGCTTATCGCACATGCAGTTCTTTTTGCTCCTTTCTTTGGAAGCCCAGAAACTGCTCAAACATTTGGTTGGTTCTATGTGCTTATCGTCAATCTCGTTGGTGGTCCTTATCTTGGACGGCGATTAAGTGATGACACAGCCACAGAGGGTACGTGGGCTGCGATAATGATTTTACCGTCCTTTGCGTTTCTTCGAAGTGTATATTTCGCAGGGGCGCTGAATAGTGGGGGGAAAGGAGTTACAATAGGATCGGAAACGTACAGCGATGTGGCACTGGGAATATGCCAAGACCGAGGTATATTCTGCAGATCATATTTGTTTTTGGTAATTGAATTCTTCTTCCTGTTCCTTTTTGGTCTCTACTTTGATCTTGTTATTCCTACCCGACATGGGACTCGTCTTCACCCTCTGTTTTTCCTTGGATTCAAGAGAAAAGTCAAAACCGGGGATGGGGATGAGAACGCCAACCCGAATCAAGCAGAATCAGATATTCATTTTGAAGAGTCTCGAGCGCATAGCATTGTGCAAAACATAGATGCTGAACCATTCGAAGGTGTGGTACTTGATAAGCTTTCAAAGACATATCCTGGCAATCCTCCAGTTAAAGCTGTACAAGGACTATCCCTCGTCGTGAGGCAAAATGAAGTGCTCAGCATTATAGCACCAAATGGAGCCGGGAAAACTTCTGCATTTAGAACTCTTATCGGGGAACTGGAGGCAACATCTGGAAACGCTTTGATCTTTGGACATTCAATAATCACTGATGTACATGAGATTCACAAGAGTATGGGGGTTACCCCACAACAGGATATTTTGTGGGATGTATTGACTGTCCAGGAACACCTTTTCTTCTATGGACGTCTGAAAAATCTTTACGGCAGTAATCTAAAGGAAGAGGTTGAGAAATCTTTGGAATCGGTTCAGTTAACATTTGCGAGAAATAGAAAAGTTCGAATCATTAGTGGGGGGATGAAGCGTCGCCTCTCCGTCAGCATTGCTCTGATTGGAAATCCGAGGTTCATAATCTTAGATGAGCCGTCCACTGGTCTTGACATTGTCGCACGCGAGAAGTTATGGAACTCAATTCAACGCATCAAGGACGATAAAGCGGTTATACTTACTACTCACTCACTTGAAGAAGCTGAGGCGCTGAGTACCAGAGTGGCAATTATGTCCCGAGGAAGGTTGAGGTGTATTGGAACACCAGAAGATCTCAAGTTAAGGCTGGGTAAAGGCCATCGCCTTTCAGTGTCAGTGCCTGCTTCAAAGGTCGGTGCGCTACACGATGCGATCCTTAGTCTTGCTCCTGAGGCAGTGGTCGAGACATCCCTGGGCGGCAATATTGAGTACGCACTTCCTAGGTCATTTGCGGTTGCGAGGATTTTTTCCATGATGGCAGAGAGAAAGGAAGACCTGCATGTAAAAGACTGGTCCATACACCAATCCACACTTGAGGATGTATTCTTACAAGTGACGGAAAGGACTAAACGCTCCGAAATTGATGACGAAGAAGTGTAAACTGAACATGGGCAACTAGTAATGAAACGCAGACTCGTATTACACGGGAACGCCTTCTTAGTGAGAGAGCGTTTCTTTCCGCAGAAACGCTCTACACTTAGTTCTAATTAGCTAGGTGTGCCTCTATGTGAGACAGAGATGACGAGCACCAACGAAAGTTTCTTCTATCAGACCTCAAGGTCCGGAGATCTGGAAGAGCTGTCGTACTTGTACCATAAACGCTAATGCACATGACAGCAACATAGAATGGAAAGGTAAATCCAGTGCAGGCATCCAGTGAATCTTGAAGTCTCTCCGTCAAAACTGAATACCGAGTATGCCTCGCGTGTCAATGGGAAGTGAAAGAAATGAGAAGCATCGTGTATTCATCGAACCCAGTCTTCGAATGATATTATTCGTGCGTCTTCAGGCGGGGGTTGCTTCACGTTTGCCAGGCGTTCATACACAGCATCAACGCCAGGGGGAACAACGCGTCGTTTCTTCTCCCCGCCTTCCAGCACATGATTGGTGACCTGATCTAGTATATGCACACAAGGAATTTCGGCGTCATATAGAGGATCAACGGGGTGTTCACTAATCCGTTTTCGCTTAAGGTTTGGTTTCCACACTGAAAGAAAGCGACGCCAATCATGGTCTGGTAAATCCTCCGTGCGTGGCCCAGTGCTAACAACATCTTCAAGTTTCCTTTCACTCTTAATTGAAAAATATGACTGCCCAGTTGTGTCTACCCTGGCAAAAGGGTTTGCCTTGGCAGATCCACTTTGACGAGCTTGTCGGGAAGCCAGAGTGTCATTTGCGCTGTTGAGCTGCATGTTTCGTTTCGCTAGGCTCTGAAAGATATCAGTGTTCCTTATCGTATTCTTCAGTACATACTGTTCTTCGTACTGTCTTATTCGTATCAGTCGCTGTTCTAGGTCGCTGACTTCAGACTCGAGTTTCGCTACAGCCTCTTCGTCGTTTAGCGCTCGAGCGTTTCCTAAGTCTTGTCGCTTAATATCCAAGGCAGTCTTTGCTTCCGTTCTTTTCAAAGTCCAATTCACTCGATGTGGATATACTACTTCCATGTTAGCGATGTGGTTTTTCTCCTCCTCTTCAGTTGGGGTTATTCTTTTATGCAATGCCGCCAATGACTGCCTTGTTAATCTTTCAATCTCATCCCTCCGAGGAAATTCAATGATGTCCCTATTGCAAACGTAGCGATACCTCTGGAACTCCGATTCTGTAGGGTGGGATCCCGAGGTGAGGAAAATCTGAAATGATCTCTTATCGCGCCCGTGCTCTAGAACGAGAAGCCAATTTGTCTTGCGGTCTTCATTCAATTTGTACACGGACCCTCTCTTCACAGAGGCGATGCGACATAGCAAATATTCGTCTTCTTGTCCAGGAGCCTTGACCCTGGCGAAAAGGCCGACTACAACTCTTGGAAAGAACGGCTCCTGTGACAAACGAATTAGGCTATCGCGCCTCATGAACAATGGGGTAGTAACTCTCCCACCCGGTGCATTAACATCAACAAGATCTGAGTAGCCTAAACCAGGACCATGCTCTTGCATGAGCTCCTTATCTGGCTTCAATTCTTCAACTTCCTTCTTTACCTCTCTCTTTATTTCCTGTCTCCGCAGCTGGTCGGGCTCGCTGTCGGCATCACTGAGGTCCATATCCACAACTCGTGATGATTTCTTTCTCTTGTCTTCCGCCAGAGCTTGCAATGCATCCGATTTTGAAGACGGTTTGGTACGACCGCTGCTTCGAGATGTTCTCTTGCCAATATCAGCCATGCTGCTTGCTTCTCTGGCCATGATCTCCCGTTTCTTCTTCCATATGTCGTACTCTCTATTCCTGTCTTCGATACGTGCCTCCAATTCAAGCTCCCTTTCCACTTCGTTCATTTTCAATAGCCTCTCGCGATCTGCGGCATCCCCATAACCTTGCTCATCATACCTGTATTGAAATTCCTCATCTTCATCTATATTTCCCTCCTCTTCTAAACGGGCGGATCCTTTACCACGCGAAGTGGTCTTTTTGTCAGATGACTTTGTGCGACGCCTTGTTTGTTTAGACTTTGAGGTTCTCCTCTTATCGGAAGAACGGGAGCTCTTCTTTTTGGACTTCGATTTGGATATGTAATCGTCATCATCTTCGTCATCAACACCATACTCGTTGTCGTCGTCATCCTCATCATCGTGGTCTAGCTCAGCGTCATCATCTTCGGGGCCATCGCTATCTGCAATACCTTCGAATTCTGCACCATCTGAATCAGAAGGGCTGCTCTTCCTCTCAGACCGCTTTTTTCCATCTGTGACAGCGAGAAGCTCCGCGTCAAGATCCTCCATGAAGCCAGCACCTCACAGACAAGAGGTTTGGGTTTGATGTGAACAAATATATTTAAAACTGAGCAGCTAAGGATCAATCGACTGGAAAGCACGTGAGCGTAGCTGATGAAAGGGAGTACTGCCGTTTGAAATGCTCAAAGACTTCTCAAACCCAGCACCGAGGAACTTCCGAGAAAACAGAATCTTTTCTTCCAAGAATCCCTTTTTCTGTAAGTTAAGTTACTGAGGGAAGCGTTAAAGGTTGAAGGGGCTCCTTAGCAAGCCCCCCTCCCTGCGATAATACTATCGTAGCGTGTTGGTGATATCGATATGAATGAGTGCGAAACAGATGGATGGAGCTGTGAAGATTCGAATTGAAGGGATCGTGCTCTGTGACCAAACAAACAAGAGTGAGTGCCCTCTTCTGAAAGCGTCGTATATCCATCTTCCGCTTACGTTTTGTACGTGTACATGTACCAAGGCCCCATTTAATGCCCCATTTTGATAATAATCCCTATTAATAGAGTAAATCATATTCTATTTTATTCTTAAAACATTGTAAAGAAATGTTTCTGAATGGCGAGGTGAGATCTTCCTGCTCTAACATTATACAAGGGTTTAATGATCACCGGATTGTTGGCATGCCGATGATGTTGAAGTCGAATGCTTCGCTTGGATTCTTCTCCACGAAGCAGAGATATTCACGGACAAAACATTCGAATTACTGAGCTGAACTTGAAACGTATTCGGGTGGGAGGAACATCACACTGTTAACAAGCTTTGCCTACTGATAGCCTACCGCCCAGAAGGTTAGAACGCTACTTTGTACAAGCCTATTTGGCAAGATATCTTTGTCTGAGAGGCAGCTGTCCGTTATTCACCAAATGCATCGTAGTGCATTCGTTCCTGCTGTTGCGGATACATTCAGGGATTCGTCTTTGACGCACAGCAAACTTGTGTGTCGTGCATCAAACAATATCCGGGCTGCGAAGCGTCGTCCACCATCATCAGCTCCTATTGCTCAGCTGTCTCCGCCTAACAAGGACGTCGATTGGATTTTTGTGGACACGGTGGTACAGACAAACGACTTTATCGTTTCCGAAAAACTGGAACGTGAAGTGCGGGATGATGCTTTAAGTCTGGTAAGAGTAGTACTACGTGATGCCCCAACAGAGCTTTGCGTGGTTTTATGTGATGACCGAGAAATATCCGCCTTGAATTCTCGGTGGCGCGGGATTGACAAAGCCACAGACGTCCTATCTTTCCCGCAAAATGACCCAGACATGGTAGTTCTCGGTGATATCGTGATAAGCGTCGAAACAGCAGTTAGACAGGCTGAAGAAAGAGAATTGGACGTTAAGGATGAGATTCGTATACTTCTAGTGCACGGGCTACTCCACTTGATGGGATACGACCATGAAGGTGCCATTGAAGGCGATTGGCTTGTTGTAAGTTACTACACACAATTGCACGCGTTTGTGTACGTTTGCATACTAACGAAGCAGCGGCCTACGACGAATGAACAAAGATGGCCAAGATGGAGAACAAATTCCTTCAAGACCTTGGATGGCAAGGCGAGGGGCTTATTTCTTCTGTGCAGGAGGACTCGACATACAGGGATATTGTGCAGTCTTAAACACATTACTAGTGTTGAAGTGCATCCCACACCTACTAGCTTAGTAAACAGTATTAGAGCTTGAATAGACCCTGAGAAAAGTTTGCAGTGCTCCCGGGGTATCCAGAACATGTCTTTGTCATATGAACATTGATCATTGGGATCTCACCTACTGGAGAACCTGGGAACACAAGTGAATTACCAAATGCGGAGGGCATCCCAACTATCCTGCATTGCTGCAGAGCAGATCGGTCCGAACTTATCCTGTGTCGCTCCTAGGCCCTTCTTGCAACGCTTCATCTGCGATAGCGGCTATAGCAGAATAGCTACCCAACAAGCCTGTCCATTATAGCAGATAGCAGATGTGGATTTCGTTAGCATGGAGCGGGCGGAACGCCCAAAACATTTGCTTGCCGCGATCGGGAGGGAGAAGATATCTTGAAAAGAAGGGGAAGACTGCCAGTTGCTACACCTTTTCGATTTCATTATACATGAGCAACCCACTAGTGGAGACGATGAGAACCTTATCGGCCTTGATAAGTTAGCGACACATTCCGTTCTCGAACAAGAAGCCGTAAATACGTACCTCGCTCAGATATCGGCACGATGCATGCTGATCTGTCCGAAGATATCAATGTTAACCATACACAAATGAATTTGGAATAGAATATGGAATTCGGTCGAGGAAAAGACCAACGATGTCCACGGCCGGCGCTTGGTGAAGCTCGATTTCCCTATGCACGCGTCTTTGCTTCTGCAGCCCGGTAAGTCTGCACGAGGCATCTTGTTTGGGATTACGAGCATCCTTAACAGTTTTCAGCCGAAGCAACCTTTACTGCCGTTTCATTAGTACCGATCAGTGCGTCAATTGCACTTCTGTAAGCGTACAAGGAGCTTCTGGGGATCCAGTCTACTTGCTAAGCTTGTCTAGAAGCTTGCCGCGTTCTTTGAGTCTGCGCACCCCATAATGGCATCTTTTCAACTCCCAGATATTCATGACAACCCAGACGGATGGGGCCCTCCGATGGATTTAGCGCCAAAGAAATTTCAGGATATGCCATATGCCCCATTCTCCAAGTCAGATCGACTCGGTCGGGCCGCAGATTGGACTGCCTACAATAATAGATATGGCAGAGATCAAACCGAAGACTCATCCCTAGATTTCACTGTTGTTGACAATAAAGTGCTTCCGCGTCCGAGCTACAGTAGAGGTCGTGGAGGATATCGTACAAATCTCAGGGGTCGGGGCGGCCGCTATGGGGATCGGAACGGCCAGGATCGTGACGGCGGCCGAAAAGGAGGACGTGGCGCGAAGTCGAATGTGCGTGGTACCAGAGGCGGGTATCGACCGCGATGGGAGGATCGTCGCAACATTCAACGGGAGGCCAGTGTTGAAGTCGGTTCTGACTGGCAGGTGCTCGAAGAGATATCATCTAATGTCCTGTCAAAGATGTCGTTTAATATGCGAGATGAAGGCGAAGACATTGTTACTTGTGGGGTCATTCCGTTCTACGATCGCAGTGCTGATCGTATTACTGCTAAATCCTCGAAGCCTTTACGCGTTGTGGATGTAGAGTATCCTCGTATTACTACAACAGACGACTCTGTTATTCGAAGAATTGCTGGTAGCGGGGAGGGGACGGTGTTTGCAACCGGTGCAATACTGGCGATTCTCATGGCAGCTCCACGTTCAGTGCAGAGTTGGGATATCATAGTACAAAGAATTGGGGGCAAACTTTTCTTTGATAAGCGAGATGGATCTTTGGCGGACTTCATCACAGTGAGTGAAACCTCTCATGACCCACCTAAGGACGAAAAGAGTCTCTCTGGAGATGAAGCAATTAATTCCTTCCAGAAGCTCAGTGATGAGGCAACGCGTATCAATGATAACTTCATTCAAAACGTTGTCAGCAAGACCCACGTCCACAAGTATCCGGAGGAGAATCCGTTTTTGGAAGAAGTGGAAGGCAAGGCTGCGAACGTAGCGTACAAGTACCGGAAATGGTCACTTGGAGATGACATTGTGGTTGTGGCACGTTGTGACCTTGACGCTGCATTCGCTCCATCGAGTGAGGGAGAGGAACCGATTCCGATCACTGTTCGAGCGTTAAACGAGTACTTTGACCCAACTGCGAGACAATCAACGGATTGGAGAGGGAAATTAGACACTCAGCGTGGAGCAGTTCTAGCAACTGAGGTGAAAAACAATGCAGCCAAGTTGGCCAGATGGACAGCAGAGGCTATAATGGCTAACTCTGGAAGGATTAAGTTCGGCTTTGTGTCTCGAACAAGAATGAATAAGAATGATAGTCATGTCATTCTCGGAACTCAAATGTATCGACCAAAAGAATTTGCGAGTCAAATTGCGTTTAACACAAATAACATGTGGGGTGTCCTCAAGGGTATCATTGACATTTGTTACAGAAACTTGAAGGACGGAGAGAAGGGGGTATTTATGAAGGACCCGAACAAGCCAATTCTTCGGTTATACAGGGTGCCAGACGATGTCTTTGAATCTGAAGAGGAAGAAGAGGAAGAGCAAGAAACTCCCCAGCAGATGGGTCTTTTTATGTGAGGAACAACCACAACGTGAGTAACATAAATTCGTTATGAGAGGTTTGGCAGACGCAACCCTTCGTTTCATATTGGAGCAAATGCTGTTGGCTGTTGTCGGCAACTGTGAAAGGAAGGTTTGTCAGCCGCGTGGATTACCATTAACAGTGGGTGCTATAAAGCTCAGAAAACGAGTAACATTGTTATTGACTGCGTAACGCTTGTGTTTACCCCGGTGCTCGATGTGCCATGCTTGAAGTAGCAACTGCTAGCCATTTATTTCTCACACTGCAGAGTTTTGAGACTGTAGTTGCTGAGGAAGAGATTAATCGAAATTGAACTATCGCGCCCGTAAATGAGAGAGAGAGAGAGAAGAGATTAATGGGAGGACGAAGGCGATAAGCGTCAGTAGCGAAACACCCTGCGGTCGAAAACACCTGTGAGATCTAATACTTCTCGTCGTAGCCCAGTGTGTGTAGCACCGTTTGATATTTAGTGGCTGCGACATAGATGTGTTTTAGGTTGCTGGGGTTCTTAGCAAGCCCTCGAGGGGCGTTTGATAGGACGCCCACGATTCTTATGCAGGAGAAGTTGCTGCTGACTAGTGAAGCTCAAGACCTTAGAAGTTGCAAGTCCATCATCTTATTCCGCTCCTACGGCGTATGACGTAGTCCAACGAGGTATGAGGGTTAACCTTCAGAGGGATAACCGTAAGGGATAAGGTTAGAACGCTACCCTTGGTAATCTTGCGAGCGATTTCGTGGTCGAAACAATATCATACATGATGTATCCAAGGGATACTGTACACACGAGTCATATGCGAATTCGTAGCCTCATAATCTCCCGACCCTCCTACCTTCGTAGACAGCCTCTGGCTCAATGAGCCACACACCGGAAGCCTTCCTGACGTTGCAGATAAATGGATATTCGAGCTTCACGCCTGATAAATGTACTTTTTCTGCTATTTAGAATTCATTCCTATTAGGAATGTACGATGGTACTGTACCGAGCTTTGTGGAGGTTGGCTTCACGATTGACAATTTCTGGCTGAGGTGAGCCACGACAATCTCTTCGATGAATTCTTCGCAAGTACGAAGGTAGATTAAATCTCAGATACCGGAATCCGGTAATAACTTCACACTTCACATGACAGCTCGCTCACATGAGAAGGCACAAACTCATCCCTGCCATAAATTCCCTCGGAAATGAGCCGAATGGGTTCGCATAATGACTTCCAACATAGAATGCAGTCAATTTGACAAGCGAGGGGAAAGGGTTGCCAGAGTAAATTACTTCGCAACGCAAAATTCTCTTGTTTGTGGTGCTCGCGGTGGAGATGAAAGGAAAAGAGCCATAGGATGTTGGTCGATGCCCTATGCTTCAATGGTTGTCATTGTTGAATTAATTGATCCCATATCCATCCCCCACACACGATAGTCCCGTCCCATGCTGAAGTCCACGGATATAAAACAGATCCGTGCCCACCACATAGCGATTCACCAGCGCACACAGCCAAGCTCGAACGATAGCCACCGCCTCGGAACTTAATCAGAGTAATATCCTATCTGTCCATCATGATCGAAATGCTTCTGAACATCGGCCTCTTCTGGCTGGCGTCCTCCTCTCGCCGAAACAGCAAATTACGACAGTCTCGTTGCAATCTTTTGGAACAGGAAATTGAGGAGAAGGAGGCACAAATCATGCTTCTTACCGCACAGTTGGAAGAGCTGTCTTCTGAAGTGCAAATGGCGCTGCGGGAGAAGGAGAAAGAGTGGACAGGAAGAATGTCCTTGTGGAAGGAAGAAACACTCCGAATCGGAAGCGTACTACGAGGAGAAGTGAGGAAGTTGGAGGCAGAGCTTGGAAACCTGAAACAGCCTGATTTGGGATTGAACATCGTGCGAGTACAAGAGCTTAAAGACCAACGCTTTGTCCTTCCCGAGAAGATCGCGGTGCGTGAAGCCCAGAAACTTGATCTCAGAAGCGCACGCACGCAGAAGGGCGAAGGAATGTAGATGAGAACTAGGGTTCAATGGATAAACACTCTGTGCACCGGCACACGCTTCTTGTATGATAAAATAGGAGCCTGAGGTATGCGGCTCCAGCCTGTGTCACGGAATAGAAACACGCGGTGTGCCGCACAAACTCGGAACTAGCAACCATTGTTCCGAGAATATAAGAAACCTCACTGGTGACATGTAGCCGCTATCGTCAAATAAGAAGGATAACATAAACACTTGTACGTTGAAGTTCGCCACTCGAGCATTGACAAAAACAGCCACGACGATTATGATGTAGCAGAATTTGGATCAACTGCATCGTCTGGTCCATCCTGAATATTAAGTCCTTCTAGCAGTTCCTCAATAGGTACCTCTGGGTAATCTTCATCATCCTCATGATCATCGACCGACTCATTTTTAGGAGCTAGGGTGGCGTTACCCTGGTCCACATCCATTCTGAACGTTGGTTCCTTTGTCTTTGAGGGATCTTTGTAGATATTAATGTTCGTGCGCAGCTCTTGGTCCTGTTCGAGGTCTTGAAGGAATTCTTCTTGTTCTGCCGCCATTCGCGCTATGGGGTCAAGATTTGACCTTCTGTTGCCTGTTTCAACAACGGTGTCGTCAAGCTCCATATTCAAACGCTTGAGTCTCCACATGCGACGTTTGGAACGGTTCTTCTTCGAGTACGTCTTCTTGAAAAGAAGAAAATCCGGAACTTCAAGTCGCTTGTGTCCGGCCAAAAGGGATTCGTTATAGACAGCGTTCACAAGGTCGTACCCAAGAGCCAGGTCTCCTGGATTAAGAAAATTCCCCAGATGAGTAGGGAGATAATGTTGAACATCATTCTTTCCGTAATCTATCGAACGAGCTACCGTGGCATCTGCTAGACACCATTTGCTCTTGCGCTCACGTGTTTTCTCCACATCGAGAACAATAAACTCCGTACCCTGCTTAAAGCTCATCAGAGCTGGAAATGGATACTTCCAGTACAACGGCGCAGGCAGCTCAGCGGTTTGAAGAGTAAGCGGATCGATAAGAGATACAGTCGTTGATATCTTGGTAACAAGTACAAGAGGTCCAATACCGCCCAGAAGTACATGTACTTTCGGTGGCAGGCAGACGATATCATCCTTGCACAACGGGAGGATTTCAACCGAAAAGGTATACTTGTATCTATATGTGTTAGAGTTTGCATCATGAGACACGAGATGATCGGCTTGCTTTGTTCGAATGGGAACCACATGGCTCAAGAATGACACAAATCGCATCGCATGACTCCTGTGAAGAAAGTAAAAGTCCAAACCATCCGGATGGGCCTTAATCCCAACAGCATCTTCATGGGAACCATGTTTGATAATCAGCTGCTCCAAGTACAAAAACGTTCGTTTATGAACAACTTTTTGTCGCACTTGTACGACAGCCTGCCACTCATCCATATCTGCTGCATCACGCTTGCACATATCACACTGCTGATACTCGACGACAAATTCCACAACAAACTCTTGCTGCAATATTGTGTTGTGAAAAACTTCTTTCTGAACGAGCAGTCTCACACGAATTCGACGCGAATGCGGCTCTGTCCATTGAAACCCAGCATCCACGAGCTTCACTTTGTTCAACCCCTTTAACCGTTTAATACAAAGCGTGAGCAGTTCTTTTGATTCAAGTTCGGCAGCAACCCAGTGCTTCGGAGGTTGAAGATATCTTGCACAGCCTCTGCAGTAATAAATACTGGACGTCTTTGGAATGTTCTCTGTTATGTCAACCTGACCCCGAATACAATTGACACACATATTTGAGGGATTCGCCGTGATGGGTACGCCACACAAGCAGCATAAAATAGTAGGAAGGGTGCGCTGGGCAGGGGCATTCGACGAATCTAAATCCATTGTGTCCATTTTCAGACCTCCAGTAGTGAGCTCTACGGTTCTGTCGTCAAGGTAGACCAAACTCTGTAATTGTGAAAGGACAACAACGGTGAACTGCAAAGACTTGACAGCTCGGTAGCCAAGAGAGTCTCACCAACGTGCTCTTTCTGCTTACGGACATATAAGTACAACGATAAAAGGTAATACTACGAATTCCCGGAATCTGGGCGCATAGAGCGGCTGCAGTCGGCGGCCGACACTACTAGTAGAAGGATCTGGGAGCCCTTTTTTGGAGAAATCCAATTTCTGCAAAATATGGCACAGTATAATTTGCATCTGACGACAAATTGACGATCATATCGTGATCCTCTTACCTTACACTTGCTTACCATAGTTACAGAATGTGAAAATTGTACTGACAAACAACAACATGATTATATTGGAGCCGGGTCCTTTTTGTGTTTTCAAATCAGGTTCAGAGTTTGAACCTGCCCTGCCCGGTATGCACTTGTGCATTCCCGCTGTCATCACCCGCCATTTAGTTCTGGTTGATTTAGTTCCCGCCATTTTGTTCTGGTTGATTATACAGCAGGTTAAATTGAAACCAAACTTCATCGGAAGGTGTGCACCGTGCACACCTTCTTCGTAAACCAGCACAGGCTTCTACCAGCCAGTTTTCAGCACAATCCTTTCCCTATGCCGTGGGGCTAGCCTTCTTACCAATCGAAATACCTCTGGGCTTCCAAGCACAAAATGGAATATGATACGGTTGCCACAACACTCTCCAGCCTTGGGATTAACGACCCTAAACAAGCGATTTCAAGTGTAGAAGATGGCGCTATGGCTCTTTTGAAATTAAGCGCTGGATCTTCAATCGCACTTCTTCGACGGGGAAAGAAGTATGACGCTCTTGTTCTTGGTTCACAAGCTGATTGCCCGGTTCCCTCACTGCGTGCAATGCTTGAATCAGCTGTGCTTCCCCTTTCTGATACATATGCGGCCAAAGTTGGAGTGGCTCTGCCAGAGCGCGACACTCTGCGAAAACGGATTAAGGAAGCCTCCGTGGCACTTGACATGATTGCAAAGGGCAGACTCGTCTCGGTGGATCCACCGGAATTCCCTCTAAATGTACAAGTGAAGAAATTTGTGCAGGACGGCGCCGCCTCGATCGATGATATTCCAGAGCAGTTTATTGATGACAACTCCGTTTTGAATCAGTTGCAGGCCAATGTTCGAACGTGGTCTTTAGCGATCGATCGCACAGTGCAGATTGCGAGAGATGGCCCTAGAACTGTGCTATCTGTAGAGGAAGAAACGGTGTTTTGGAGTTCTTTGGATTCCGCGCTTTTATCGGCCCAGAAATCTCTTGCATCAAAGCCTGTCAAGATCTCCTTGGAAATCTTAGGTCGCAAAAGAAGAGCGACTGGTTTCCTGCTCAATGCCACAAGTTCGGTAGATAGCTCTCGCCGAAAGGCAGCTGCAGTCCTGAAGTTCCTCCACGGGCTTCCACTTCTTTCAATGCGAACAACAGATGACATTCAAACTTTGAAGAGAGGCGTAGCAGAACTTCTGGAACATGTTGTCACCAAGTTGAGAATGTCATCTTTATCTATTGAGCGGGTTCTTAGTCTAACTGATGCAATGGCTTCAGATGTCAGTCGTGCCATGCAACGCATTCTTCTTGTCGATGGAGGTCTTTTATCTCTTCCGTACAAACAGTTTGCCAATGTGTTTGAAGCTTGTTGCGAACTGTTCGAGATTTGGGAGACGGGCTTTGACCACTGTCGAAAGGTCGCCAGGGACTCAGCACGCAAAATGAGAGAAGCTCTACCTCCAAGGCAGAAACCTCCTCTAAAAGACCTGCAAAAACATCTAATGCAAGTTCACGAACTGCGTTCCGACCATCATGACATTCGTTCGGTGCTCGTTTTCCTGTCTTCCAGACAGAGAGTGCCTCTGAGTCTGGTCGAAATCTTGGACCGTGGATTAGCTAAATTGGTTGACGAGTGTAAGTCTCTGAACCACTTTGATCTTAAAACCAAAGAACAGATGTTCTGGGATGAAAAACGAGCGAGATATAGATCTATTGTTTCAAAGATTGAAGAACGTCTTGCAGCAAACTATGAAGATATCTCGAAAAATGCCACTACCTTTGACGAGCTTGCCGCATCACTGAAAGGATTTAAGTGCATCCTAGGCAAATCGTTCATGGTCTCAGTTATCACAAATGCCGCGAGCTCGGTTCTTGAACTTGGCTCCAAAGCTCTTTCCATATTGAAGAAACGATATCGTGTAATGACGGAAAGATTAGCTTGTGATAAATTGAATTCATCTCTCGCCATCTGTACATTTCTATCTGAATCCCGTTTGTTGAGCCGCCGCGTATCTTCTATGGACATGAATCTCAAGGATATTTGTGGAGAGTCAAATATACCTTACATTCTTGACGTAAGGGAGTTCTCCGCTGAGATTCAAAGGTTTGGTCGAAAAGTCAATCCTTCTGAGAAATTCTTGTCATGGGTTAAGCAAATAGCTACCGATGAACTCTGCTTTCCACTCTTTGCCTTGGTCAAGAAGCCTGTTGGGCAAAGTCATATTCTGCCTTCATTATCATCTGAGACAATAAGAGTTTTTGAAGTAGTGTCTTGTGTTCGTCAAGATCGCGAACTTCACGCTGTCTTCAGTGCAAAGCATCTGGACCTGGCTCGCCGCAGCAAATCTTTACTTGCAGTGCATTCAAAAATCGATGAAGCGCTTCGCTGCTTCAACAGGACGTGCTTTAGCGTATCAGCAATGGAACACACACAATTTTTGCGGCTGTTTTGCTTGCTACAAACTAAGCTTGACAAAGTTTACGCTTTGCTCGAGAAAGGCTTCCAGATGCATTGGAATCACTCTCTTCGTGAACTCGATATTTATTCAACAGAAGTACTTGAACAATGTTCTTCACTTTGTTATGGCGCTCAAGTTCTTTTGGAATGTGATCGAGTTATGGGAGACTCTCTCATTAACCTAAAAGGCATATTTCCTTCTCTATCGCGGGGTAGTTTGAGTGAAGAAGCAAGAGTCTGTGTATTGAATGAGTTCCAGGCCTTTTCTGGGGCAAAAGAAACAATTGTCGGACGCTTTACGGATTTTGATGTGGAGAGCTACCTACATACAATTTGGATGCCACTAGTTACTGAGTCTGTCTTAGAGATTTTGACAAAGTTACAGCATTGTTGGTTGAAGGCGCTAAACACGAACGATCTTTTGCTCCCAACGATATTTATCGACGCGGGATCTTCCTCTGGACAGAGATTGATCTCATGCACACCTGATGTCGTGGATTTTGAACTTCTCTTTTATCAATCTCTTGGTCATGTCCATAACGTCTTCATGAAATTTCTATCTACTGGGTTTGAAAGGATCTTCAGAACTAAGGATAACTGGATGCCATCTTGTTACGGTTTCGTAACGTTTCATATGCAGTCAGTTTCGACCTTGATAAACCCTTCTAGACGACAAGGCCCGTTTTCTGCGATTGGTGAGCTCCGAATCCGGGTGTGTGAGAGGTTGGGACAGTGGAATATCTACAAGCGTTTCCTTTTGATAGATGAGACTTCGATTCCTTCTTTGGAACATGGACTATCAGAGCTCCCTAAAATTCTTGAGTTTCTTGTCAGACAGATCGAAGAAATTAGCTCACTTCATGACCTTCCAGTGTTCTTCCCTGGTTCTGAACGCTCTTTGCCGCTAGACTGTGGAGCACTAAGCAATCATATTCAAGGAAATCTGCGTAAGCTTCTTGCCACTCTATCTCATCGTTTCGCGATGAGAGCTGCCGAGACATCTCAAACTTGCTATAAGGACATATCAGTGGCATTATCAGTCCTCAAACACGCAACGAATAGCAATGGCATGGGTAACTTGTTAGAGCTACAGAGGATCAAGGAGAAATATATCCCAGGACTAAGCTCAGCTATAGGTAACCTCGAATCTTTGGAGATCAAGTTTGAAGACATATCCTTGCGTCTCAACGATAGTTCATTTTTCAAGCCAAAGTCAACCGAGACGTGGATTCTAGTGGATAGTCTGAAATCGCATTTTCGAGAACTGTTAAGTACCTACGATCAACGAAGCAAATCTGTGCTTCTAAACAAGAACATCTTGCTTCAAAAGTACGAAGAAGAGAGAAAGTTGCACCAGAAGAAATTGACGATTTTGTTCGAAGACTTTCAGACAATCCGGAACGATGTTGCCGGTAGGGAAGGTTTCATCGAGTCTGAAGTGCTTCTCCAGGATCTTGAACATCAATTAACTCTCCTAGATAGCCGAGGAGAAGATTTGGAACGAATCGGGAAAGCTCTCGAGAGTAATCACCTGCCAGAAAGAAAGGCGGCTGAGAATGTACTCCAAGAGCTTCAAAAGGTAAAGAAAGGAATCCAGCGACTGAAAGGAGTTGAACAATGCGTACGAAGTATGTTAGGAAAGTCTTTCAAGTCTGTCGAACCTAACTCTTTGAAGGACGAGCTCGAATGTCTTCAGAAAGAAGTGGTTGCTATTGCCAAAGGGACGGGAGCAAAACGGGAAGCCAATCGCTTGGGCGAATTGATAGCGAAATATATCATGGCAAACTCACTTCTAGTGGATCTCTGGTCCGTGGAGCTTTCGCCTCCACGCGAAAGGGACCTGCTACAACGCTTTTTCGGTCAATCTTATCCAGAGGTCCAACTTGGAGACACACCACTCAGTCTTTTGTGGGAGTTGAATCTAAGTGACCATAGCAGCTATTTACGCAATGTTCTCGAAAACGCGGCAGGTGAAGCGGCGTTGTGCGACTTTCTTAACAATATCGTTAAGACATGGACCGGACGAAAATGTTCGTTCTCGTTTCACAATGGTATTGCAGTCTTGCAAGATATTCCAGACCTACTGAATGATCTCGATGAACATCTACAGGCCTTGGAAACTATGCAAAGCTCACGGCACGCAAGACTGTTTGAATCGGAGCGCGTAATGTGGGAAAGACGCCTTTCTGAATGTCATTCGGATCTTGAAATGCTAGTCGATGTTCAGTCTCAATGGGCTCATCTTTACAGTCTGTTTGGGCGAGACGAAAGCTCTGGCGTCGTCTCACGTGGACTCCGTGCCGAACTTCAAGAGGAGTTCAATGTCTTTTCCAATGTACACATTCGTTTTGTGGGCGTTGGAAGACAGCTCGAATCCGCACAAGGGATACTCGAAGGTTTGGAAAGAATAGAAGGTCTGGCGGATATGCTAGCTGAGCTAAAGGGTGTGATTAGGGGACTCTCGAAGTTCCTGGAAACGCAAAGATCACTTTTTCCCAGGTTCTTTTTTCTTTCAGACAATGACCTGTTGCAAGTACTTTCTGTTACGTACCAAGATCTTGGCAGCATTTCATCACACATAGGAAAGCTCTTTCCCGGTGTTTCCCGTCTTGTATTCGAGAAGAATGGACACATCACCGAGATATCGAGAATTGAGTCGAAAGAAGATGAAGCCATATCATTCATTGACCCTGTATGTGTTTCGGGACGTGACAGCATAACAGAATGGCTCACTCGCCTTCAGGGCGTCATT
The DNA here is from genome assembly GCA_030374735.1 of Gracilaria caudata. NCBI lineage: Eukaryota > Rhodophyta > Florideophyceae > Gracilariales > Gracilariaceae > Gracilaria > Gracilaria caudata. Next base: position 63,228 of record JASCIV010000024.1, read on the forward strand.
GAAGAATCTTTGAAACGGTCGCTTCTCGAAGCCGTGAATATCTTCCTTTCTCTATATTCGGAAGTATCCAATGCTTCCCTTCCTACGTTAATCCAGAAATGTCTTAGAATTCCAGCGCAAGTGTGTCTGTTGGGTTCCAAAGTCGTTTTCGCTCACGTTATTGAAAGCTCTATGAAAGATGGTACGGGAGAAACGGTTTACAACCAAATGTTAGACCGTTTTTCTGACATTCTCTTAGAACTGAGCTGTATAGCTTCCACTGCAAATTATGTTCAAGGGCTTGGCAGAAGGAACGATCTACTGCGAGACCAGGTTTTGAAGGAAGTTGTGTATCAGCGTGATTTCGTTCGCCGACTGCAGAAGGCGGGTGTGACAAACCCTTTGACTCACCTTTGGAACCATGAAGTACGATACTATGCAATCTACGAGCAAGATTCCGATAAAATAATGGCTCTTCAACTTCGTTGCGCATCTGCGACCTTTGATTATGGTTGGGAATATCTTGGAATAGGGGATACACTGGTACATACTAGCGTTACTTCGCGTTGTTTTTTGTCTTTAAGTGAAGCCCTACGAAGAGGCTTCGGCGGAAGTCCTTTTGGCCCGGCGGGTACTGGAAAGACAGAGACCGTAAAAGCTTTGGGAAGAATGCATGGACGATTTGTGGCCGTGTTCAACTGTGATGAATCTTTCGACTCTGTGTCAGTTGGTAGAATCCTAGCTGGGGCATGTCGAGTTGGATGCTGGGTTTGTTTCGACGAGTTTAATCGTCTTTCAGCAAACATCTTATCCTCAACTTCAGGACAATTAGCTGTACTGCAGCAATCGATCAGAAGTGGCGTGAAACAAGTTCCCAATTTCTATGGGGGTAGTGTTCCCGTTTCGATTCAGTCGGGGGTTGGAATCTTTGTCACGATGAACCCGACATATACAGGACGAAGGGACCTTCCTGCCAACTTGAAATCGCTGTTCAGGCCTTGTGCAATGTCAAAACCAGACTCTTTGTCCATTGCAGAAGTCCTCTTGCTCAGCAATGGATTTAAGACCTCTAGTATACTTTCGCAGAAGCTCGTTTCATTATTCGAAAGCTTAAGAAATGTTTTAGGGGTCCGTTCTCACTACGATTTTGGCCTGCGCTCTTTAAAGAGTTGCATAAATGCTTGTGGTAACCTCCTCCTAGCTACAAGGGTAGATCATCAAAATCAAACGGATAGCACAACCTCAGGATTTGAAGAGGATATCATTGTTCAAGGAATTGCTGAGGTTTTGAAGCCGAAGTTGGATATGGACCACATTGCTGATTATGAAACAATCATCGGGTTAACTTTTACAAAGGCCTCCTGTCTCACTCCCATGCTTCCGGACGAAATCGAGACACTTCTATCAGAAGTCGTAGTTAACCTTAATCTCATCAACGATGCAGTTATGATGGAGAAGATTAGGCAATTGTATTGCTTACTGAAACATCATCCCGGTGTGATTTTGGTTGGACCTTCAGGATCAGGAAAATCTACGACATGGCGCGTTCTTTATGAAGCCATGAAGGTTTACTTGCTTTCAAAGGAATCTAAACCAGAATCAGAAACGCGAAAGTCCCAGAAATCTTCAATAACTATAATTGACGCCAAGCTCTTGTCAATGACTCAGCTCTACGGCTTTTTGGACCCTCTGACAAGAGAGTGGACGGACGGTATATTCACGAAGACTCTCCGATGTATAGTCGAAAGCGAGGAGTCTGGAAAGAACATGTTTCCGCTCCATTGGATAGTATTTGATGGGGATGTCGATCCGAACTGGGTAGAGAATCTTAATTCGGTGCTGGATGACAACAGAATCCTAACCCTACCAACGGGTGAACAAATACCGATTTTGAACAATACCCGAGTCATATTCGAGACGCACTCTTTAAAGCAAGCTAACCCAAGTACAGTTTCACGATGTGGAATGATATGTTTTGGGGGTCAGCACGGTCTTGAGGAGGTCTTTTGCAAGTCGGTAGCACAAATCGCTGAGCAGTATTGTGCTCCCGATCATGATCCTGTCTCCCTTTCTCAATTTGGGCAACTCGTGCTTCGTCTTGCCAGAAATGCTCTTCAAACTTTCTCTTATGTTATGAGTGTGCCATTGGAATCGCTCCTGAATTCGTTTACAGTCCTGTTACCTTCTACATTGTTGAAGTTCTCAATATCTCAATCTACGCCACCGGAGAGCAAATACGATCACACCATGACGAAATCACTCAAAAGAATTCCGAAAGCTGTCCTGTTGAGGATTATACTAATGACAACCGTCAAGACAATTGGTGCAGGGGTAAGTCAGTGGGATCGTAGAAGACTCACAGAGCAGTTGATGGAGAGCATAGCGAATAACCCCGAATTTCAAGAGAGTCTCTCTGGAGTTGTCCTTCCATCTGACTTATCTAACGTGAATATAACTATAGACGGACATTTTGTGAAGCATCAAGAGCTGATACCGTCAAAGAGTCACTCATTACGCGACGCAGACATTGGTAGTCCAGATTTTGTTGTTCCAACATGTACTACTGTGAGACTGGAATCCCTTCTGCTGGACTTTTTGAGCCCTGATACACCCCCAGACTCAGTTATAAACCCGTTGGTCCTTTGTGGTCCTCCGGGGTGTGGAAAGAGCATGTTGCTCACAACGACTCTACGAAAGGTTCCGAATATATCTCTAGCAAGTCTCAGTTTCTCATCGGAGACCAAACCTGAAAATCTCCTTGCAGCCTTACGGGGAAGCACAACTATATCAAAACGTCCAAATGGTACCCTTGTGCTTCACCCAAAATCAGCTGGCTGCCGTGTCGTGCTTTTCTGTGACGAAGTGAATCTAGAGAAACCAGATGTTTTCGAGACACAAACTTCCGTATCGTTTCTGCGGTGTTTGGCCGAGCATGGAGGATTTTGGGAGGGTTCTCCTCCCAGATGGGTGGCCGTTGAAGGCGTTCAAATTGTTGCAGCTTGCAACCCGGAGGACAACGCAGGAAGGTACAAACTTCCTGAACGATTTCTGAGGCACTGCAACGTAATATATGTTGAACAGCCGAATTTCGAGGATCTTAACATCATCTATGGAACTTTCGTCGATTCTCTTTTGAAAAACTATCATCCTCAGCTCGGATCCAGAAGCTCAGATCTAACGAAAGCTATGGTGAAGTATTTTAAATCTAACAAAGAGAAGTTCTGTCCGACAGATGCCGGGCCTCTGAAACCGCATTACATATACTCGCCAAGGGAACTGAGTAGATGGATCCGAGGAATGACCCAAATATTGCTTTCTGAACAATCTGCGTTTGGTTCTTCAGGTCATCTGTTAGACATCCCTACTGAACAAGCATGGTCCAATGTTACGGATGCATTTATCTATGAGGCCAGGAGACTTTTCTGCGACCGTCTTGTTTCCATGGGTGAACGCAGTTTCGCTGATTCTGAATTGCGTCAAATCGCTTCAAAGCACCTAAATGCTCATGGGAAAAACTTATCTGATGTACTCTTTACTTCATGGACCCTTGAACAAGCTCACAGTGCAGATACCCCGTTCTTCAAGAAAGTTAATAACCTATCGAAGTTCAGAACCCTAGTTTATCAAAAGCTTCGTGTTTTTGCTGAAGAAGAAGGACTTGGTGGTTCTTGGATGAGTGGGAATGTGAAAAGCAAATCAGATGAGTGGAGGGCCATGATTGATCAATTTGCAGTAACTGATGACGTTCTAACCCACTTAACTCGAATAGAAAGGGTTCTTTGTAATCCAATGGGCCACGCAGTTCTTATTGGTGCTCCAGGGACAGGCAAAAAGACGCTCGCTCGGTTTGCCGCATGGATGTTGGGAGTTGAAGTTCATCAAGTACGGTCCCATTTGACGTATACCGAGCAAGACTTTGCATCTGATCTTCGCTCTATCCTCAAGAAAACCGCTCTTTCAAATCGCCATCTAGTCATTATATTTGATGAAAGTCATTCGATGGAAAGCGGTTTCCTGGAATTAATGAACTCTCTTCTTGCTTGCGGAGAAGTTCCTGGGCTTTTCTCTGGGGATGAAAGGACCAGTTTGTTGAATGAGCTTAGATGCACGATCCCGAATAAGAGCTCTGTTACTTCGTCAGAGCAGTCTCTGTATAGTGAGTTTGTGCGGCGGATAAGATCCAATCTTCACATTATATTCACTATTTCAGCAGAGATAAGTGATAGTGACGAGAGTAACTCCCTTGCGCCACCGAGTATATCCGGTGGAGATATATCAAAAAGGTCACCAGCCTTGTACAACCGATGTACAGTGGATTGGATAGGTGATTGGGCTCGCCCAACTCTTGAAGCAGTGGCCGAGTTGAAGATAGAGGTTTCCCATGGATACGAGAGGGATCAAATAATCCGTGGAGTTGTCAGTATTCATGAGTCGTCGAAGCTAATGTATGCAAGAGTCAAGCATGATGCTCTCGTTAGCCCCCGTCACTTCTTAGAATTCATCGAACAACTCAACCGCATCGCTCTCGAAAAGGGAAACGAAATTCAGGCAGGGGTCGATCGACACACTGAAGGGCTCCGCAGACTACGCAACGCAGGGACAGCGGTCGACGCTTTGAAAGAGTCTCTTTCGGAGAAAGCAGAGAGATTACGTGATAAAGAGAAAGACGCAAGTGAGATGTTGGCAAAAATGATTGAAGAGCAGCGCTTGGCAGAGAAGTCCAAGGTTGGTGCCGAGCATCTAGCTTTGGCTGCGCTAGAGGCGTCGAATGCTGTGCAAGAAAGGGAAGCAGAAGTTTCAGAAAACTTGTCTGTTGTTCAGCCAAAAGTAGAGGCGGCAAGAGAAGCTGTCGGTTCCATCAGAAAAGAATTTCTTGACGAATTGCGGGCTATGCCAAGCCCTCCACCAGCTGTGAGAGTAGCGCTAGAAGCTGTCATGATGGTTTTGGATGCTTCTAGGGGGAAAGTTGAAGCTCAGTACTCATGGAGTCATATTCGAGCCCATATGCGTAACTCAGAATTCATATCTAGCATAGTGAACTTCGATGTCGAGACTATAACCAAGGGGTTGCGAACCAGAGTGGAAAAGAAAATCCTCAGAAACTCAGACTTCGATGTAACGAGGATTTCCTATGCATCCCGGGCTGCTGGGCCTTTAGCGGAATGGACTTTGGCCATTCTCGACTATTCTAAGGTGAAGGAAACTGTGGAACCATTAGAAGCTGAAGTTCTTGAACTCCAAAATGAGCAGGCGGCGCTTCTCGAGAAACAAGAAATCGCAGAGGAAGAAGTCGATATTTGTCAACAAAGAATTGATGACTGCAAAACAGAATATGCGAGATTGGTTGCAGAGGCGGAGAAAGTGCGGGGTGAAATTGAAGAATCGAAGGGGAATCTTTCGAGTGCAGAAGATATGCTGGACTCCCTTGCCGAAGAATGGGATCGTTGGAAGACGGAGCTTAGTGTCTTTAACGCATCAGCTGTAACAATATGGGGAAACGCTGTCCTCGGTGCTGCCTTTGTTTCGTATGCAGGGGCTTTGGATCACAATAATCGCACTCTTCTTGTATCAAAATGGAAAGATATTCTCGAACGAGAGGCAGTTCCCTTCGAAAGAAACACTGAATTGGCACACTATCTGACCACGACTGAAGAACGGGGTCTTTGGTCTTCTCAGGATCTAGCAACTGATAAAACAAGCCTTGAAAACTTCGCGATTTTGAAGAGGGCGGCTCGCTTTCCTTTGATTGTCGATCCAACGCGAAGAAGTGGAGAGCTTCTACGTCGAATTCTTGTCAACCCACTTACATCAAATGACAGGGACAGTTTCGGTAGTTCGGATTCGATGCAAATGGAGGTACGGATATCGGAGAGCTCTTTTACGGCCACTGGGAAGAAATCATATATGAGAACTCTTGAATCGGCGATGAGGTTTGGTACTCCGGTCTTGGTCGAAGATGCGGAAAAATTCGATAGAGCCGTAACTCCGCTCTTGGGTCAAGAGTCCAGCTTTGGTGACTCTGCCGAATATGTGGAGTCTATGAGCTCTTCTCGGAAAAGGAACTCACGAAAATCTCGCAAGAATGTGTGCCAAAGAGTTGTCCGCTTGGGTGACAAAGATGTTTTCCTCAATTCTAACTTCAGATTGTACATATCTGCCTCAGACTTGAAATCTGTGCCACGATGTGCAGTGTCGAGATCGAATGTTGTATCGTTCGAACTCAGCTCCGCCGCCTTGCAAACATCTTGTGTTTCGCGCTCTGTTGAAATACTGGCACCGGAGCTTGGGGAAAGACGGCGCTCATCACTTTCCGCAGCGCTAAAATATCTGCAGAGAAAACGGGTTCTCGAGGATTTACTGCTTTCAACTGTCAACAACGTCGACGACATTGGCGCCGAGTTATTGAAAGGGCCTTTATTGGATGACTTGGCCAATTTGAAGGATGAAGTGCGTAAGATAGAAGAGCGTCGGAAAGAAGAGCAGAAAACTTCAGCGGCCATATCGAAGAGTGAAGAATTGTTTGCACCGTTGGGTCTCACAGCTGTCAAAACTTTCGAAGTCGTGAGAGCTTTGATAGATGTTTACCCCTTATACCGTTTTACTTCAACTTACTTCTTGCAAATCTTTGAAGATGCGATTCGAGCATGCCGTGAAGTCATTCACGGACAGCCAAACCGGGAAAATGTCAGAGACTGTGAAAGGATCCTATTGAAACGGATCTATGTAAGAACCGCAGCGAGCTTGTTTCCAAATGACCGAATCCCGTTTGCTGCCGCATTGTCCTTGATACAGTCTTCAGAAATGGGACGTACTTCACCTGAGAAAAGCCTTCACCAACTCAGAGCGGCCATGTGGACACTCTCTTCTGTGCAGAGTTCAAAGACATCGCATCCAAATGGCAGTGCGGAATTGATGTCAAAGTTGCCAGAGTTCTTCCAGCAGCCCATTGCGGAGTATGAGAGAAAAAGACAAATCGACGGTACGGGTCCGTTCGATATTGGTCTTCAAGTTCTCTGCCGAATTATATACGAACCATTCCGAATCTGTGACGCTGTGGGAGACCTTGCGTGTCTACTTCCAGATGGAAAGAAACTAATCTATGGCGACCGTGCGGCACCTGAATCAGCCTTAAAGTCGTCGGTTCGCAGTTTTTCCGAGTGTAGTGACCAACAGCCTTCCTCTCTTTTCCAACCTATTCTGCTGTGCAGTCGAGGAGAGAATTCGGATCCTACTCTACTCGTCACTGAACTTGCGAACCAGTTCCAGATACCCCTCGCAAGTCTTGCCGTGGGATCTGCAAACGCAGAAGTTGAGGTTTCAGATCTAATGAAACATGCCATGCGAAGAGCGCAAGCAGGGACGAAAACACTGTTGCTACTCAAGAATATGCATTTAGCGAGCAAACCGACCATCAATAGGATCCAAGCATGTCTTCTTACCAATAGAGGCATGCTCAACTATCTGCTTGTAATGGTGGCAGAGCTGCCGTCCACTTCGCCATCGGCGTCTCTGATGACTTTGGCGAGTACTTCTAACTTTTTTTCATTCGAATCTCCGAGAAACTTCCGCACCAGTATGACTTACGCTATCGAACGTTTGTCATCGTTTGAGACCAACTACGATTCCAGAACATCGAGATTCAGAGTTGCCCTTGACGGAATGAAAATCCTTCTGGCTTTTTTGCACGCGTGCTTGACAGAAAGAGCTCTGAACAGCCCTGTTGGCTTCAGTAAGAATTATGAGTTCTCCGAATCAGATCTTGCAGCTGCATGGAACTTGACTTTGGAAGCATCAGCGAATCTGGATTCCGAGGCTTCTATCTTGAGTTTTTCTCATATGTTGAAGACGTCTGTTTATGGTTGCCATATCGAGAATGACACAGATCAGGAGATTTTGGATGCTCTTGTCGATGATGTTTTCTCTAATGGTCGTATAGGTTCCATCTCATCGGGGAGTGTGAGCGTCGTAAAACCGCCACACGAAGCAGACGTTGTTCGAATTCCAGTTAATCGAGAGGGTAGAGACAGATTTTTGCTTAACCTACCTCTAGAAATAAGTCCAGAATGGTACTATATGCCGCCGGCGACAACGAGAGCGAAAAGATCGAAGGAAGGTCGGGTTCTTGTTAAGAAACTAGTGTCCATGTCAAGGGGTATGGCGCAGCCTCCAAGTGATGCCTCAGAATCAAAAGTAATTCTGCATGACGAGGTGCAAAGAAAAGTTGATGAAATACTACGAAACGCTCTAGAACTTCCTGACGTTGTAGACGGAGACTCTTCGAATTCCTCCTTGAAGACGCCTCTCGATCGCTTCTGGAACACAGAACGTTCGGCACTTCGGGAACTTGTTGTGAAAATTAAGTCTGTAGCAAGGGATTTGTCCCAACCAGAGAAACTTACTCCAAAGCGAATGACTTTATTGTCTGGTTTCAAGCGAGAGCTGTTTTCGATCTGTTCTACGTCATCGCAAAAACTTCCATCTCTATGGAAGGATGTCGGAAAGGTTTTCGGAGAAGGTTTGACCGTCTTAAGCGTCTTCTCTAAGATCTCAGAGTGTGTGACAAACATTGCCCCCATCACGGGATCCAATTCGTTCAATTTGTCAAACATTATAAGGCCGAAGGCATTCTTGACCGCACTTCGCTTTGAAACGGCTGCAAGACGAGGAGTTCCTCCTCATAAGCTGTTGCCAGTGATTGTTGCTGGGAAGCAGACTCAAGCCGGTGAGTGTTTGTTCAGTGGGGTAGGTCTCACAGGAGCTGTGTGGGATATAAGAAAAGCATGTTTTGTCTTGAGTGCGACTTCGTCTGGGAGCATTGGAACTGTGGCATTGCTGTGGAGATCAGCTGACAGTTTTGGTGAAGAAGAGCAAATAATTGATGTGCCACTTTATACAAACTCACCACATAACATGTTCATCGAAACCCTGAGGATTGGCGTGGACAACAAAGATTTACATCGCTCATGGCGGCTCCGTGGGGTATCATTTTTTATAGACGGGATATGAAGGAAGTCTTTGAAGTCAGCTTTGGCGTGTCAGGCAATGCAAAGTATCTGTATAAGCTCAAACAACATGAATAGAGTACCTTAATTCCTTGTTCAATCTTGGTCGAGAGCTCAAGTGCAACGTGACTGCGCGTTTTTTGTATCACTACAAATGTACTGAGAAAAATGATATGTAAATGTACCGCGGTAATGACTCATTTGCAACCGACTAACCACGCAACGCGCGTTGCGCACGAAGCGTACGGAAGCAGATCTAAGGACCACGGACGTAAACCTGTGCAATACACGGCATAGGCCTGTAAATCCATATCATATCCACCACAAAACGTAGCGAATCGAGCAAGAATCACACAAGGCATACGCACAGGAATATCGTTTTCTCCCAGATTGTCTGGGCACGAATAGGACTTCGTTCCCAACGTGCAATTGGATCTGGTTTGCTTGTTCATATGATACGAAACGCTACTGTTGATTCGCACCCTCTAGGGCCTGAAAATGAGCAAGTCCGTGAGAAACACATGGAAGAAACAGATGGCTAGAAAACATTGAAGCGACATGCACCTTTCTTATGTTGCTCTTAGCTGCAGAACCCCCTGAAGCTAGATTCTATGATCAACAAAAACTAGCACGATTCGCATCCATGCGATGGGCGCGTTATCCGCCGGGAGAAGACGCATCGCGCCGATCGTTGAGACAGAAACGCCCATCGTGGCGAGAATACATCGTCGAACGCTGGAACGGCGGGCCTGAGACAGCAGTGCCATCAACTTGATGGCATCCAGCGTTTTGCGCAGGTGGGCCCCCCTTTCATGCTTTGGTGCATTGCGGTCTGTTCGTACACGTATGACACGAAGCGGTGAACGCCTGAAAAAATCTCCATCGGGAGGGCAAGCGCAGACAATGCCAGCACCTGCAGCTCCCAGACAAGGTCCATGGGCGGGAAGCCTTTCGAGAACCCTACCCTTGTATTCATTCATTGTACTCGTCTCGCTACCGGACTCCAAGAAGCACAACACATCGTCGCATTATCCTTCGCCAGCGCTCACGATTCCGACCACCCGAACCATTTGCGCTTTTCTCAAGCTCCGCATTGAAAATGTTCGCGTTTGCCTCAGCTACGCCGGTGCTCCCCCGCACTCCGGCACAAGCAGCCGTCTGCCGCCGCGCGCCGAAGATGGCATATGACATGGATGGAAGCGGGGAGGGATCCTTAGGCAACCGTCGCATCAAGAGCTCTGCTGTTGAGAAAGATTGTCGTTCTTTCAAGGTTACCTACGTTCTACCGAGCGAAAGCCGTTTATATACTTTCCGCGAATTGCAAAACGTGTATACTACCAAGATTGTGCCATTTTCTTCTTGGTATGCTGAACAGCAACGTATTCAGAAGATGGGCGGTCGTATTCTCAAGGTTCAGCTCTCTGCAGGGGGCCAGATGAGGTCAGTTGGGAACACCTAAATGTAAGCGTGGTGGGTGGTGTGATATGGTGATTGTTCGTTGTTTTGGTACGTGGCTGCAAGTAAACTTGAGCTCAGAACAGTTTTTCTTTACGTCATGAAGAAGAAAAAAAGTGCGCCTCTTGCTTCATCCGAGTAGTGAATCACTGCACAACATATGTTGCGTTTCCAGTCTGTCACCTCTATATTACCCGTGTGTTCAGTTCGTAGATTTACACATTCGCATGACTTCCTTGTTGCCGAAGTCTTCGCGCTGCTACCTCTGTGTCCTTTTTGGTCAAGTGATAAGAGCTGAAGTGTCAAGTTCCTCCTTCTGAATCGCTGTATAACGGCGCAAGTGACCTGGCATTGGGCTGCTTGAATTCTCATTCCTATCATCTCCTAATGCATATAGCCGAGGCCGGCGAGGATTCAGATATAATGTGGTTGTGATCCGTTATGGAGACAAAAGAAATGGGCAACGAGAACTATTTTTGTCGTCTCCCGACCTAGAATCGAACTAGGGACATTTTGATCGTTGCAGTCACTACAGTCAAATGCTCTGAGTTGTGCTCAAACCAACTGAGCTACCGAGAGGTCGCCATTTTGACAAACAGTGGCCCAG
>JASCIV010000002.1:0-120393 GCA_030374735.1 Gracilaria caudata
GGGCCATGCTGTGCAGTGAAATGGCCGCGAGCTGCCTGACTTTCATTCCATGCATGCCCGTTAAAACCCCTCCGCGTGCTACCGGCTTGTCAAGTACACGTAGTCGTCATTCCCGCATGTGTCACGCTGCAAACGCCTCGCGCCGAGCGTTTGTTCGCGTTGCTGCACTGTCAGTGCCAGCATTTGTTCTACCACGCCACTCACATGCCCTCAGTCTTGCAGAGAAGGCCGTGCAGAAGCACATCTCACAAGTCTCACTCTCGCTTGCAAAGGCAAAGTCATTGCTGGTTCAAGTGAAAACTTTCAAACCATTGTTAAGTGACGAGGACTCCGATTTCATTCTTCGCTATGCCGCCATTTGGCTGCAACCGGGACGAGTTGCAATGCAACAACTTTCCGAACAAACCACCGTACAGTTGTCGGATTCGGACAAAATCAAAGTCATTGCTGCTGCTACCTTGGGACATATGTTAGAGCTCAACATGGAATTGCAGGCAAAAGCACGCGATCGCGTCGTCAGAGAGCTTGACGAATACATTGAAAGCGCCACCGATTTGGTATCTTTACCGAGTATACAACCATTTATCAAATAGTTTTTGTTCTCCCAATCAACGCCAACCAAAACCAAGCACGCCTGCTTTCTATGTAGTGAGAGATCGCGAACCAAGCACACGTCCAACCAGATAAAAGCCATAAATCTCGACCGCGTGTACCAGTCCCATGCCAATGTCGTTCACCGTGATCTCTCTGGACATCACTTTGGATCGAAGAGTAGCCCATTCTTGAGAGGCCTCTGCCACTCGTGCCGGCATGGCGTCCATCGTCGTGTAGATGTACTGCGATCTCAGCTGGCTGGTTGCTTCCCACGCCTGTGGCGTGCTTGATTTCACGATTAGCGAACTTGAGCGCTTTGCGATCTCGCGCATCATTGCGGCCATCTTGCGCGCAGAGAGGTGGGCGTAGTAGCGCGCTGTAAAGCGTAGGGCAGAGCTGGCGCGGAGATGGACGTTAACGAATGCTTCGGAGCGACGGCGGCTGAACGGGCGCAATGCAGGTGGAGGTGGCGAACATTGGTGCAGCAGCAGTGGCGTCAAAAACGCTGGGGACAAGATCCAGGCAGTTGTGTGCGTCGCCCGATCACACACGTGTATGATTTCCGTCCGTGCGCAGCTGTCAAAAAGCCGTCACGTCACGCCTCGGCACGCTGTCCGCGGATGCACAGTCTTCTCTTCGCCCGCCCTCCAAGTCAAGCAAAAATCAACCGTACCGTTGGTAGCGCAGGTAGGACCAGTTCAATCATGGCCAATTCTGTTATCCCACGGACACGCCCTTGTATGTTTCTTTCAACTCCGGCGCAAACGACTCTTTTTCTACTCTAAAGAACGAATGTAACTGCATATGGTTCTTCACCGTGGTTTGGATTGCGCCCTCTCGGAGCAAGTCTCATAATGACTTCTCCTATGATCAATGGCCGCTTTGAAATGCCAGTACACAGGTTCATCGCTTCTTTCTCTTTGTATTTCACGTACTCTTAATGCGCGCCGATGAATCTGTCCAAAAACACCCGAGTGCGAGCGATTGTGTGTCCCAAAGCTGCTGTTACAAGTTTCATGAGTAATGCAATGTGGTTACTTCTGTACCTCACTACTTCGGAAAAGATCTACTAACAAAACCAGGGAACAACAACTTGAAAGTACACTTTCAACCGCAATGTATCCTTTTCATCTAACGGGCTCTATTTCGAAGAAATGTTACGGCAAGGTATACGATTTATTATTGGAGATCGTAGTGAGCTGTGTGGGCCTCTTTGGATGGCTGTTTCGTCACTATCCTCAACAACATGCTACGGGTACGTTTTGCGTGTGCTAGTTTTGGTCATCACCATGACGAACATCGTGCACAATGGGACACATTGTACAAGGGCGAAAACGCAACAGTCTTGGCCACGCCTTGTGCAATTTTCCAACTTGTTGTACGGCCCTTTCAACAGGCTGTGTTTTGTCCCCATACTTTGCAGTTTTATCAACACGCCCCTCAACAACTGAATATCTCTTGCAATTAAGAGTGAGCAACAACTATAGAACCCCGTGCGTTGTTCGGCTCCTGCTTCGGTTACACTTTTCCCGTCCTTTCAGCAGAACCTCAGACCATACAGAATCGTGCATATGATTTTGTCCGCAAGACGAGTGGGCACAGCCACTCTTTTCGGACTACATGCTGCGAGAGTGCCCATCAGGATGCCGTTAAAAGCAGACTTCTACAATTCCTTTATTCCATCTGTTGGGTATCGCCCGCTCCCCTCAATCCGATGTTGACAGACTGAACCCGGTACACCATCGTCCTGTGTGTGCCACCAGGAGCGTCGACAGCAAGTCTTTCTCCGCGCTTGCAGCTCGACTTTGTTTATGTGTGCAGGCGTGATACTAGTCGCTGCAACGGGTGGCATTACCAGTGGTAGCTGAAAGGCTATCTTGTGAATAGCAACGGTTTTGCAGATTGTAGCCCTGGCACGATGAACAACGGCTCAAACCCCGACGCTCTGCCATTATCCGGAGCTTCACCGAATGCTCCGAATCCGCCGCAACAGCCAGTATATCCTTCTTCAGTACCACCGAAGCCAGCAAACGCTTCGCCTCCAGGGCCGTCGTCATACCCGCCACCACCGCAGCCGGGATACGCCCCACCTCCAAGGCCATCTCCACACCCGACACCACCGCAGCCGGGATACGCTCCGTCTCCGACCCCACCTCAATACCCGCCACCACCGCAGCCGGGATACGCTCCGTCTCCGACCCCATCTCAATACCCGCCACCACCGCAGCCGGGATACGCTCCACCTCCAGGGCCATCTCCATACCCGATACCACCGAAGTCCGGGTACGCATCCTCTCCACCAACACCGTCTGAGGTACGCCCGCAAGTGGTCAATGAAGGCTTAGAATCATATTGGGGTGCATTCTTTTCCGGGCTCATACTGTCGTCCCTGTTTGGACCGTTTCCACTTTGGTTTGGATCAAGAACCCGTTGGGCGCGGTCTGGAAAGGCATGGCTAATATATAGGGCTGGATGCCTCACCGGCTGCGCTTTCTTTGGCATTCTTATAGCTATTGTAATTTACGTATTTTACGCACGACCAAGGCGCTCCAGATGAATCGTATCTGAAGGACTGTTGAAGGGCATTGCGTGCCTCTTTGAGGGCATAGAACTAGGTCTAGTTTGATCATCACATTGCGGAAACGCAATATCAATAAAAGTAGGCGATTGCTATGAGCCAGAGGAGCTCAAAGGACTCTGCCGCCTCCGCTTTTTCTAGTCTTTGTTTCAAGTTGAAACTTTCAACTCAGCTTCACACAAAGCCAAAGGTGCAGTCGACAACACTGTACAGATTCAAATTTTTGACAGGAAAATGAGCTGTTGTGAAGTGATTGTGCATTCCGAAAGACGTTAGACCTTTTTTAGTTTAGGTGTCCATTGACAAGCGTCTCATGAGGCGGCGAGCTTCCCTACACCAGGTAGGACTCCTATCATTATGGACTGTGGCTCCTACTGTAGGAGAGAAGATAAGTCGTGACAGAGCAGATCAATCGGCGGCCGTCGAAGTTTTTCGCGTTTCTTAGGAGCGAGACATACCTATACATCGTTCTCGTCGCCTCCCGGAAGAAGGGGCCACAGTCCATAATAATGAAGATAGTTAAGAATACACACAAAAGTTTCTAGCCTTCTTGCTAAGAGAAAACGACATGAAGTTTTATTTTGGAATACGGAACTGATGTTCACAGTGAATAAGAAAAGTAATAAACGATATAATCCCCAAAGCATCTTCATACACTGAGCTCTGTCAGTAACGTTTCTACTCTTGTAAAGTACATCTTCAGCTTAGAACTTTGGTTAGTGTTGAGGAGATCGTGACATCTCTTTGAGGGAAGCAATATTGAAGCTTTACTCAGAAACATTGCGACAGTTTCAGTGCACATGTACAAGTCGTCGACTTGTACATGTGCACTGAAACTTGAAGTCGACTTCTGAGAACACGAAAAAGCGGTGTAAGGCTGGCTCTCTTTCATTAGGTTATACAACGCTAGCGTTCTAGCGTTCTATCTTGTGAGCAAATGGGACTTCAAGAAAAATTGTTAGAAAAGTAGCAAATGTCCTACTACAAGCCTTGTACGTAATTTATAGCTCGCATGTGGCATTTGTCGTATCACTCGTATGATACGAGTCGTATCCACAAAGGCGGCAGTCCTCTGACTATCTGTGTACTCCAGTTGGGGTGAATGCGATTACTGCAAAAGGGGCTGTTTCAAACGTGCTGAAGTTCCAAAGATTCAGTCAGTAAATACACAGTCGTAGAACGCAAAGTTATTTGTCTCTCTCTTTCTCAACTCGCCACTACAACCGACTGCTACTAGACACACTACTTTTCAATTCTCAAGCAGTACCCTTGTTTGCACCTACCGTCCGGGAAAAAATCTAGCCTCGGGTTTTCGTCTTCTTCGGAATTTCACTTGCCTAAAAATGAACAGGACAGTTTGGATCTACTCCTAGAGGCTGGAGAATTGGGAGGTAGAAAATTGGTATTGACAAAAAGGTTGTTAATCGTCATACCGCATGCAAAATAAGGTACTCTCTGACCTAGACTTCCATGCAGCGATGGGCCGTTCGCCAATTCGCTTCTTCGGAAGCTGACCCGAATCCGCCCAGAAAGACAGGGGTCTGAGACATCCAAGCTCCCGTCGAGAAGAGCTTCCGCCTGCTGCAGAGCGACAAAATGTAAGCCTCCAAGATTTGATTCGACAGTATCCGCATAAGTTGTTAGCATTCTTAAAGAGAGAAACCTTTCTGTAAGGAAAGATTTACTTCAGCCTAGTAATTGAAGGCTGTTGTCCAAAATAAAGAAGAGACATCCAAGAAATACCAGAACCTAGCCCCTTGTCAATAGTCGGCCCAAAAACTCCTTCAGCAGCTGTGCTGACTTCACTGTAGAAGCCAAGCTCTGGTCGACAGCACCATTACGGATTTAGACCGGGGGAGCAGAAGAAGTCCCCGACATTGATTTCCTTCGCAGTTGAGCAAAGAAGTTTCAGAAGAGTCCATTAGAAAGCTAGTGAGAGAGCGTTTCAAGAAAGAGAGAGAAGAAAGCTAAGAGAGTGACGTGGAGGAATTGACAATCTGCTTTATTTGCGTTTTAGCCTAGTTCTCTGTCATTGCTCACGTTCAATAAAAAGCTGGAGTGGTTTAGCCTTCTCTGAGATCCCGAACAGTGCCATAACCCTCACTTGGTTCTTTCCGATGATAACAACTCATCATATAGGAACTATGTTCTCAATGATGGAGATAACCGTAATGTTAACCATCTTTCAGAGTCAATTGCGCTATGAGACTTTGTAAACCACTCGAATGTGTACAATCACACTTTCTGGCTCTGAAGACGTTCGTGATGCCTCGACGATACAACATCGGAAGAACACCTAACCAATTATATATTTCCAGGTGATCCAAAAATGTGGTGAATTCTTGGACAAAACGAGGTCAACATTAGCCACTGCTGAATCTCCTTTCTCATGCCCCTTCCACGTAGAATTACTACATGAGAGATCTTCGCTAAGGAAACATTCCATCGTGCATCTTTCACATAATAGCTCACATTCCACCGAGCTTCAGTTGGGCAGGCCTACTGACGGATGTTTACAGGAATACACCACGTACACACAACATCTGGCCGAGCTCTTGCAACCTACTGCCCAAACAAAGGATTAAATTGTTAACCCTTCACTGCGAACAAAGCCCGTCTCTCGGCACCTTTACAAGGACAATCGACTTTTGTCATAAGCAGTGCAGGGGATGTTTTCGAGTCCTTGCTTCCAAGCGTGTGTCATAAACATAAGGTTTAAAGTTTACCTGGACCGTCATGACCCAATCAGCGACTCTCCTGGAAGCAGCACTCAAGCTTGATGAACACATAAGAAAAATCAGCATCAGCACACGAAGAAATTCAGGCAACTGGGCGCCAAAGCCTCTCCCGAAGCATCACGCGCTCAAGAACGCCATCAAAGAAAATCAGCACATGTTTCCCATCTGGCAGTTTGCAAGATACGACTGCACTTCTCCATGCTTGATCAACAACAGAATACACTTCAATTTGGTCACCCACTATATCACCTGGTAGCTCACAAAACAGTGCATCGGGCCTCATCGAAGTGCGCTCATCACGAATAGAAAGACCGAGCTTCATGCCAAGTTCTTTTTTGTGGTCACCGTTAAACTTGACACCAAGTTCATCGGCGTTCCTCAAACTGACGATAGCGTCCACATGAGTTAGGTTCTGTTCCATAGCAGGATTTAATTCGATGGCGTCGACCATTCGAACATCCTCGTCATAAACTTCACGCCCCCATACCGACATTGGCAAGGGGTCATTATGAATGCTTTCCTCCTCGCAGACTTTCTCAAGACAACCAACACGCTCTTTTTGTCGCGGGCTGGGGTTCAACGGAGTTACAGAGTTGATTCCATCAATATCTTCCAAGACATCTTGGACATCTGAAGAAACAAATCCGGAATCCCTACATATTTCGCATACTTTGTCGTACATGGATCGGATTGATCGTGCCAGAAATGACATTGCATTTGCGTTAGAATTGGCCAGCCGGCAAGTTGCATGAAGCACTTCCGAGAGCTGTGGCGAGAGACAGGCATATCCGTAAATCGATTTCCCTGCGTGTCTGTCAGGAGAATCAGAATGCATGTTTCACCAAGGTAGATATGCTCCGAATCGTAAAACCTTTCGAACAAAGAACAGGAAAATTAAAGGCGTCGGCGTGTCGAGGGTGTATATCCACTCTGAGTACCTGTTGGGCACTAACAAACGTCGGAAAGAAGAGAGATAAAGAGATTCGAGAAGCACTTGAATCGATCGCAGAATTAAAAAGCCATGCACAGGTATATATACTACCCGTGCGATGGAAACGGATTGGAAAATGTTGGCTCAAACGCCTAGAAATGCACTTTGTAGCGGTTACGCACGCCAACGCGAAGCAGCAGCAGCAGCATTGGCAGCGGCAGCTGCGGCTGATGTGAGCTTCTGAAACTCAGCGTCTACAGTGGTTTTCTGTTTGACGGCTCTGTCAAGAAGCTCCTCAATCGTAGAACCGTTCGCTTTCCCAGGACCAATGTAATCTCGATCGCGCATGTGAAGAATATCTCTTTCCTCAATGATTTTTTCAAGATTGAGTAGCATGGTACTTATGGTATCGAAATCCTTTCGTGCACGAGCAGCATCGTATGGAACGTAGAGAGCATTTTCACTTGCAAAGCGGAGCAGAACGGCTGGGATGTTAGTTGAAAGGCAAGGATAGAACTGAAGTTGTAGGTAGCAAGGTCTTACATTTTGTTGAGGAAGTCGTCAATGGCTTTCTTGAGATCACCTATTGCCCGGAGAATAGCAGCAGCCTGGGAGTGGTAACGGGACGGTACGGGTTGGGGGGCAGTCGGTTGGCGTGACGGAACTGGCGGTTGTGCTGAGTGCCGAGACATAGTGGCTGCACGAAGTAACACGATCTCATGCCGTGGGGGAGGAGAATGACCTCTGGTTGTCGGTTACCGACGGTAGCACTTCACCTTCACGGATCAACGAAAAAAATACTCCCGAGTGTGGCGAAATTCTGCCTTTCTGCCTCCAAAACACAAAAGTTCGAAAAAATCGTACTCTCGCCGAGGCTCGAACTCGGGACCTCTAGCATGTGAGGCTAGCGCTCTAACCAGCTGAGCTACGAAAGCCTTGCTTGTTCTCCGGCTTCGCGCACATGATAATTATACTACAACATGTGCGGTATGAAGAAGGATCAAGCACTTGGCATCTCTCTTACGGACGAAGGCCAAGGCTCTTCCGGATATTCGTGATATCATGACCCCGCGAGCAAGCAAGCCAAATGAACCCCATAAACTTTAATACAGCCACGTCAGGTGATCTCCTTCACTGGCAGTCATTTGAAGACGGCTCCAATCTGACTATCATACGCGATTCAACCGACGCAGCCGACGCCCTACCGCTACTGCACCATCTCGTACGCGCGCTCGCCCTTTCAAAGCATCTGCCCCGCTCCAAAGTGCTCTTCGTCACAACCAACTCAAGGGCTCAAATCCCTGCAAACTCAGAGCTTTGTCGTTTCCCGTTTCTGACGCGTGCATCTCAAGTTGCTTTTTCACATTGCACACCTTGTGACCCGTACACCGTCTTCGAAGATGTGCATGAAATGCAATCTAAATCGGACGCTACCAGGAAGTTTTTGCGTTTCGTTGCTGCCGCTGTGAGCAAAACTAATCCACAGGTGCTGGTTGTGGAATGTATACACGCCTTAGAAACCGTCTTTTCGGTCGACGTGGTTCCATTTATAAAGAGTCTCACGTGCATGAACGGAGCGCTATCGGTAATCCTATCTGCTCCGCTTCTGTGTGGAATAGATCGTCACATCGCCACTCTGTCTGACATAGCAGATACCGTTATAGACTTAAACAATCTTCAAACAGGGTACGCTCCTGATGTCGATGGTAATATCACAGTCGTCAAACAACAAGGCCGATGGCAACTCAACACCACTCCTCGTCGATATAAAGTGACAGAACCCTCGTTTAAAATCTATTTATAACAAACTGTCTCATTCTATAAGTTTCGGATACACTCGTTTGTACAGCGTCATGCATATCGTATCATGATGCAACACCACGTTATCAAATACGCACTTCATATGCCCATGCGTTCCAACCGGTTCCAAAATGTGACCCGATCTGCCCAGTTTTGTCCAAAGCTCCACAGGCTTGAACCATCGCACGTCATCTGCATTGAAAAACATAAACCGTACCACAGATCTCCGTTTTTGTGTCTTGAAAGGATATCCGGTTAGAACGATTCTCTTCAGTATGATCCTATCCACATCTGCTCCAAGAGCGCTTCCGGCCGCAATAACTGAGCCACCACGATGACAAAGCAGTGCAGGGGCTGGCGCATAGATGGCGGGCCCGTAAAACGATACCACGGTATACCTCCCGTGCCGCAGGTACCGTTCCATCTTTTGGTTGGCACAGTTAGGATTGTTCTCCGAAAACATTGGGCGCCCTTCGAATCTCACGAAGCCGCAGTGCATTTCTAAGGGTGCTTTCGCTTTGATGGTTGGCGCGTCTTCCTCGTCATCAACACGCTGAACACTGAAGTGGACGACGCTTCTTCGGTTTTCATGTCGCAGCATTCCGGAAGCCACGAGTGGTGCTTGACTGGATTTCAACATAGAAGCAATGCTCACTTGAATGTCCTTCGGTACCGCCTTCAATTCGATATACACTTTCTTACCGCACGGCGCAAAGTTCGAGCCCCCATTTTCTGCGGATGCCATTTCAGCATCTTGTTTAGCGCGTCCTAGTATTTGCTTCTTCGTGGCGGCAAGATTGCGGAATTGAAATAGGCTTGCATAATCTTCAGGAAGCTGTTCTTTCGGGTCCCATTCGCCTGTCCTAAGTGACTTGAGACCCCTATATCTTGCAAAACGCACGCGTGCTGGTTGATCAATGGGCACATCAACTTCATCTGGAAATTCGGAATCCGTTTTGGCTGCTTCGCGAAGCCGTTTAATCTCCTCCTCGTCAACAGACATCTTTTCATCATCTATTTCACTGAGCTTATCACCTTCTGTTTCATCGACCATGAAGTTCTCTTGTTCACGCTCTATCTCACCACGTTCTTCAGCCTCTAACGTCTGATCATACTCTTTGGCCAACTTTTCTGTTTCGTCTTCATCATCTGCCTCCTCACCTACGACTTCGGGAGGCCACGTTTGCTCGCCCATCATCTCATCAACTTCACCCACACTCTCGGCTGGCTCGGCTTCCATTTCATTTCGCTCTCCAAGAATTGATCCATTACTGCAGTCCACGATTCTATTCACCGCGTACGAACCAAATCCAGTAAGGTGCACCAATTCATTCGCCGACATACCGCGCCCCCGAATCCAGCCGCACAAGGTTAGATTGGATGTAGTACCCGCAGACTGTTCACCCATCAGAGCTGATTCGACTCTCATGTATCCGTACCGCGAGCGCCAGCTGACAATTCTGGGGGGTTTCGCGAAAACCCTACGCAATGCGCTCTTGTTCTTTTCTGCGTCCCCGTCAGACGTGGAAAGGGTGAAGTAAATTGGTCTCAGGGTGTGATCTTCGCCCAAACTTTCGGCTGCCAATTGGCGTCCTCGCAGTTTGCGGAGCGCCGGGTCGTCCGCGCCATCACCAAGAGCAATAATGTGCATGGAGGGCATACCCTGAGATCTCAATGCTCTGAGCAGTTCAACGCTTTCTAAGTCCATATCATCACGCCCTGAGAAGACCAATAGCATCATATCGACTACCTTCCCCAAGTCAAGGGCGGCAATGAGCACTTGTCTTTGACTTCTTCCGTCTCTTTGAAGAACGCACGTTTCAAATGGTTGTACGGATTTCCCTGTCTCTGTAGAATGGATGGTGGTGCAAAGCGCACGCATTTGGTCATCTCGGGCGCCACAGACAGATAGAACCCCGATTAGCAACGGTGGCTGCGACTGCTTTGCTCGTCGTGCAGCTTTGGCGGCTGTGATAAGCTCAGTTCGAAGCTGCATTCTGCGCGCCTTCTTGCGCTGCAGCTTTGATATAGCATTAGGGGCTGCATACTTCTTTTTCAGCGCCTGCGCGGGTTGCACTCTCCCGTGCGCTCGCCGTGTTCGTCGAGATCCCATCGTGACCTATTTGTGGTGAACACTCTGTCACAGGTTAAGTGGAGAACTCAGAGCTGTCTCATCAGCAGCTCCTTATAGAAATTCGGGCCTGTTGATTATGTAACGAGGTATGAACGAGCCAAGAACGCAGAGCTTCGATAGAGAGATATATATACAAGAGCAAAAGGACGCACTATGAGACAACCTAAAGAATTGCATCCCACCGCCGTCGATATGGTGGCCAAAGCTCAAGCATGTGGCAAAGTGTAATTACGATACGAAATTAGGCTGTTCAATGTTTAATTGCAACTAAAACGAGACATGTGTAGGCACGTGCCATTCGATTTCCCGGGAACTTTCACACGCGAACCGAAACCGCAAGTGCAAGTGCGTCTTGGCGCACTCGTGCGGACTACGCGCTTTAAATGCCGTGGTCTAGATGTCTTTCCGATTCCCGCTCCTGATGCTCTCCAACTACAACATCGCCAGCTACGACAATAGCAACAGATAAACAGTACGGCTTGTTTCCGATATCTTCCATTTCTCTGTGTTTTCGAAACCCTGCAATTCCCCTCTCTCTCTAGAGATTCGGCACCCGTTGCTTCCGTTCTCTGAGTGACATGGAGCGCCAGGTTATAAAACGAGATGGAAGGCGTCAGCCTGTTAAGTTCGACAAGATCACGGCCCGAATCAAGAAGCTGGCGTACGGACTGGATCCAATCGTCGACGTAACTGAAGTCGCCCAGAAGGTTTGCACTGGTGTGTACGATGGAGTCACCACTTCGGAGCTCGACGACTTGGCAGCCGAGACTGCTGCGTACATGTCAACGAAGCATCACGATTATTCACTTCTGGCTTCTCGTATAGCTGTGTCTAACCTTCACAAGAATACGGTGAAGAGCTTTTCGGATACTGTTGAGATGCTTTACACTTACAAGTTGGCTCTCACTAATACTCCGGCTCCTCTTATCGATGAGAAAGTTTATGAGTTTGTTATGGAGAACCGTGGTAAATTGGATGACGCTATTATCTATGACAGAGATTTTTCATACGACTATTTTGCGTTCAAGACTCTAGAGAGATCTTATTTGCTTCGCATTGACCGCAAGATTGTTGAACGTCCGCAGCACATGCTCATGCGAGTTGCTGTCGGAATCCATGTTGGGGACCTTGACGCCGTTTTGGAAACGTATGATGCTTTGTCCAACAAGTACTTCACTCATGCCTCTCCTACACTGTTCAATGCTGGGACCTGTCGTCCGCAACTGTCCTCTTGTTTTTTGTTATCTATGACGGAGGATTCAATTGAGGGTATCTATGATACTCTCAAGAGGTGTGCCGTTATCTCCAAGTCTGCAGGAGGTATTGGTCTCTCGATACACAACATCCGAGCAACCAGGTCCTACATCAGGGGCACAAACGGTACCTCTAATGGAATTGTGCCAATGCTTCGGGTTTTCAATGACACCGCCAGGTATGTAGACCAGGGAGGTGGGAAACGTAAAGGTGCGTTCGCCATTTACCTAGAGCCGTGGCACGCAGACATCATGGATTTCTTGGATCTTCGCAAGAACCATGGCAAAGAAGAGCAGAGGGCGCGCGATCTGTTTTACGGTCTATGGGTCAGTGACTTGTTCATGAGGAGAGTAGAAAATGATGAGATGTGGAGCCTCTTTTGTCCAAATGAATCCCCCGGTCTAGCGGATGTATTTGGAGAAACGTTCGATGAACTGTACGAGCGATATGAGAAGGAAGGTCGCGCCCGAGATGTCCTGCCAGCCCGTAAGGTTTGGTTTGCCATCCTTGAGGCTCAAATCGAAACTGGTACTCCATACATGCTGTACAAGGATGCCTGCAATCGCAAGAGCAACCAACAGAATCTTGGCACCATTCGTTCTTCAAACCTTTGTACCGAGATCATTGAGTACACTGACCCTGATGAGGTTGCCGTCTGTAACTTGGCATCAATCGCCCTGAACAAGTTTGTCGTAGTTCCAGAGGACGGTTCGAAACCGTTCTATGATCATGATTCTCTACGACGCGTTACCAAGATGGTCACAAAGAACTTGAACAAAATAATTGATATCAATTTCTATCCTGTTGAAGAAGCCCGTAAGTCTAACCTTCGTCACAGACCCATTGGAATTGGTGTTCAAGGTCTCGCGGACGCCTTTATTCTGATGAGAATGCCTTTTGAAAGTGAAGAGGCCCGTGAGTTGAACAAGGAAATTTTCGAGACGTTGTACTTCAGTGCTGTTGAAACCAGTTGTGAAATCGCCGCTGAAGTCGGTACATATGAAACGTATGAGGGATCTCCAATATCAAAGGGTATGTTCCAGTTCGACCTGTGGGATGTGCAGCCCACGTCTGGAAGATGGGATTGGAATGAGCTGCGAAAGAAAGTTTTGTTACATGGTGTACGTAATTCTTTGCTAGTGGCTCCTATGCCAACCGCATCGACTTCCCAGATCCTTGGAAACAATGAATGCTTTGAGCCATACACCTCAAACTTGTACACACGTCGTGTTCTATCTGGTGAATTCTGCATCGTCAACACGCATTTAGTGAAGGACCTTCAGAAGCTTGGTTTGTGGAACGCTGCCATGAAGAACCGAATTGTCGCCGGGAACGGCTCAGTTCAGCACATTCATGAGATTCCACGCGAAATCAAAGAGCTTTACAAAACGGTGTGGGAGATCAGTCAACGACGAATTATCGATCTTGCGGCAGACCGCGGAGCATATATAGATCAATCTCAGAGTATGAACATTCACATTGCTGCTCCAAACATCGGGAAGTTGAGCTCAATGCATTTCTACGGATGGAAAGCTGGTTTGAAGACTGGATTGTACTACCTCCGAACGAAACCTTCCACAGACGCAATCAAGTTTACGCTCTCTCCCGCTGACGTGAACGCCGCAAAGAAGGCAAACAAAACCAATGGTCACATGATTCCTTCACAGAAGATTGAAGAGGTATTAGCCTGTTCGATTGATAACCCAGAGGCATGCATCAGTTGCGGCAGCTGATCCATAGTGCAACGACTCAAAGGCCTATCTTCAGATAATAACGTTGTATCATTTTAGTGCTTAATGGCGAGTAGTTAATGGACAAGTAAAACTGTTTCATTTCACCTCTTTTTCCACTGCAATGAAAGCTGAGTGCCGCTTCGAATGGTAGGGGATGGCTTCACAAAGAGACTCAGTCGAAATTGTTTGCCGCGTCGAAGCATAGAAAATTGGACACAATCGTCCTAACTGTTTCCAAACAGCTTTTCAAGAGAATCTATTCCACCCGGAGGCATATCACCGTCAGAAGGATCTTTGGTAGGAGCAGATGGCCCTGCGGAAGGTCCACTGGAGGAATCATCCTTCTTCGGCTTGTTTCGCTTCTTTCCACCCTTCTTCTCTTCGTCCTTTCTAACAGCCCTCGGATCTATAAAGGTGCCAGTAAGCTTGATTTCTTCTTCCATATCCTTCCTCTCTTGTTCCTTGATCCAGTTCTCCCACATAACACCGCCTCGATAGAGCAAAAAAATGCCACCAACACTAGCAGTGGCAGCCCAAAGCGCTTGCAGATTACGGAACCATTGCGTTTCTATCTCCCATTCTTCAAGCTCCATGATTTCCTGCTCAGCCTCCGAGAGTTGGGTAGTTTTCCTTCGTCTTAATTCGCGTTCTCCGAGGTAATCTTCACGTTTGACGCCCAGCATTTCAAGCGGAATGGGCTCATTGGATCGGGTTTGAGCTGATTCGGTGGTTGCAGCGTGCACAGGGCGCGTTGGGTTGAATGAGAGTGTTCTCATATTTGCAACGGTTGAGGAACCCATGGCCGTACCCGCCATGATGACGGCCATCTGCATCCAGTTGAGTTTTCTTGGTGGGGTTCTTTGGGACATGATATAGCGCGGCTTTGGTCTTGTGTTTGACCTGGTTTGGTTAGGACATACGGAGTGCAAAGTTCGGTTCCGAACCTGCAGTGATTTTGCTGCTGGCGACAGTATGAAAGCATTCATGTTCAATCGTGAAGACGCGAATGAATCGGTTTGTAAGGGGGAGACGATGTTCAATAGCTGCGACGCTGCGAGGGATGAAAACAGTAGACTGGGTGGATGAACCTGTAGGTGTCTGATGGTAAAACGGCAGCAGTTTGTTTGAGACGTATTGCAGCACGAGTCAAAAACGCTCTAAACTTGGTTTGAAGCAGCGATTTACGAAGGGTAGAAGCATCCAAGCTGCGGGGTTCAAAAGTGTTAATGTGCTGGGCGATTGCAAGTCGAGCCTCCGTATCTGGAGAACGACCAGTGGTAAACGCTACCACCACATCAGCTGGGATCTTGGGACGGGGCACATCTGTGCAGGAGCTCAAAAACTCGGCAGGGCCATGCCATTTCGCGCTGTCAAAGTCTAATTAAAGGTCACGCAACTACTCCGCCCTGCTCTCAATGAATTGCGAGGGGATTCAGGGGATGAATAGAGGACCGCAAATAATTTAATGGGCATATTGTGTAAAACCCATTAAATTATTTGCGGTGCTCATTCAGACAGCACAGAGAAGCGCAGGGTTGTGTGTCTGATCTTCTCTCCGGAGTTGCGATAGATTCGTGCATGTGAAGGGATTGCTGACGGTAGACATGAATGTAGTACCACTCTCCGATAGTCACTGTCATAGAAGTATCATAGATTAGAGTAACATGCTTGATGCAGGTCGTCTAAAAAGTTCGCAGAAGTTGTTGAGCTCAATGCAACGCCAAACGGAAGCGCTTCAACTGTCACTTGTCGGATACCAATGCGCGATGTAATCGACGAGCTTACTGACGATCAATAAACCACCGGCGATCACCGTCGGCTGCGTGACGCACGGCGCCTTTTTCATTGCAAGAACAACAAGCGTCACACCGAAACGTATCGCAGCACAAATTGCCAGAACCCAGCTTCGGTAGGGCGCTCGCGCGAGTGAGCGCAGCGTTACGCTGCACGCGTCGTTCGCTTTGTTCGAATCGATTCTCCCTCTCGCCTGGAAGCGCCTTCTACTTAATGTTCCTTCGCGCGCCGCGTCCACGGCAGTCCGTACCACCACCCACACCCGCACATCTGCGCTTCCCTCTCAACCCCCCACACCTTCCACTTCTGCCACCGCTCATTACTTCTTTCCCCTTCCCACCAACCTCACAATGGATGCACTCACCTCTGTCTCCGACGCCTTCCCTTTCATCTCCACCACTGTCCAACAGAATCTGCGTGTTGCCAAGGAGAACTTCCATGCAGTTCAGGGCACCGTGCAAATCGGCTTACATGTGGTCTTGGACCATCTTTCCCCGCGAAAACGTCGTCGCCTTTCTTCTGCATCAATCGTGTCTCCACTTGAAATCTCAGCACCACATGCTTCTGCCGCATCAATCCATCCGCCAACACCGCTCCCGTTTGAACGCCTGGCAAAGCGCCCGCGACTCGCAGATCCCGAATCCGAGTCGTCGCATTTGCCTATCCTATTCCTGCCACCCGGCATCCCCTTATTTCCTGAAACGCCCTCGCGCTCACAGAAGCCCCAGTCTCATCCCAACCCGCGCATCGAAGCTGCTGTTATGTATGGTCTGGTGATCAGCCCATGCCCAAGCTACCCCGCCATCCCTGCCACACATCGTCCACGTATCCATGCGTCGGACGTACGACAGCAATTCTTCCGTCGTTGCTATGCCGCGCTTCGTTCGCGAGGGCATTTGTCAGAGCCTCCCTCGTCATCCACGAAAATCACCGCGAAAACCACTCGCACAACCTCCGTGAGAAAGTCTGTGCCCCAGGTGCATTCTGGCGAGCCGCAACGACGCATCGTATCTACGAAAGTATTAGCGAGCAAAACTCGTCTGCTTCCTTCCCAAGGCCGTGCATACTCACATCCTTACCGATCGCATAAGACCTCACCCAAACATCGCCTAAAACATCCTGCCTCCGAAGCTTCCGTTAAGAACGACAGCCAACCAAAGTCATTGCCGACAAATGAGGCGCCTGAGGTATTACCTTCCCCAACCATGAGAGCCGAGCAGATTTCGAAGCTTCATCCCGTCATCTCAAATTGCTCCTTTCGGACAGTCGTCTGAGCGACAACTTTTGGAAACCAAATGCAGACAGGATAACCCGCCTCGCAGCATCTGAACAGAAGAAGCGAATTTTCGAGATGGAGCATTTCTCTATGTGTCAACAGCTTGAATCAATCACGCGTGCACGAAAACGCGCTCGTCCCATCGCCTAGTTTTCGTCCAGAGCTGAAGCTGTCTACGAAACTCGATATTGGCTTCCACCAGATGGAGGAGGATGTGAAGACGAGGATGATCTAGCGAAGTACCAATGCTATCAAACATACTGATCTCGACTCTGATAAAGACATTTCTTCAATTTTGCCCCAGTTTGTCTCATTTTGGATCAGTTTGACAGGTTGGAAACGTGTGCTGGTAGATAAGTCAGAAGAATTCGACCACGTGTTTTTGCTGTGCAAGTCACCTGTGTAGCGCAGGATAGGATAGGGCATGTGTGCAGCGCGACCAGCAGCAGAAACGGTTGACGGGACGATCACGTGCTGGTGCGTGCTCAGTTGGCGCCAAGGACGTTGTCCGGCCAAATCTTGCTGCACTATGAGGATGACGTGGTATGCTTCCATGAGTCGCAGTTGTTCATCTGAATGAGGATCACAGTTACCGTGAGGCTCGATGGGCTTTCGATGTAGACGCACCAGCGACAAGTCGCTGCCGCAGTGTGTCGAATGAAAGCATGTTGTGTTGTGCTCGCAGTGTTCCTGATATTACCCGTGTAACATTACACGCTGGCAGAATCTATGCATTGCGACAAAATGTTGAGCACAAGATGCCTTGGGCGCATGCCCAAAGTGAGCACGACACCTCGTTAAGAGAAAAAGAGGCGCAAGTAACGGATCGTTTTGAGATTGGTAGAACGGAGAGGAGGGGTTGTCAAGGACCGCTAGGAACTAGTACCATTGTTTGCCGTCATGTTCGGCGAAGTTATGAGGTTCAAATTGCACTGCCTAATTAACGGAGTTTACTTTTTGAACGTTCCAGTGTGGTAGAGACCGTAACTGTATCAGTGCTAGGGAGGGATACGGGACCAGCACCACATGAGCACTGCACTTCCCTATGATTGCCATGGCGGATGAAATGGTGTGACGACTTTAGGCATTTTGTTTCTTTGTGTTGAGGCTGCCTGAAAGGTGTGAAGCACAACGACTTTGATAAGCGTATCACGCGATTGTGACTCACAATTTGTGAGAAGGTAAAAGGAGGCAAGACCGATTACGGAGCTCAAGCTGATTTGACTTAGGTTAGATACAGTGTGACACGTCACAGAAAGGTATCTAGTTCCGGAACTTTTGGCGGCGAAGAAGGCCCGGTGCTTTGGGGCGTAGAGACGTGAACGTACCTTCGAAGAACGGCAAGTTTTATTGGTAGTTCTTTCTGCAGATAGATCTGCTGCATGCGTAGGGGCAAGGATGTTGGGCCAAGCGCGGTGAGCCTTCAATAGCAAAAGAGTGAGACAAGTAGCGATGGCCGATACGGTTCAACTCGCAACACGATGTAGAGAAAAGAAACGTTTTACTCTCAGAGTACGCGGCCGACAACAAGAATAAGAAAGGCTCGCCAGGTTATGGTACAAAATCGATGTAGGCCTTGTATGAAGAGCGTAGCAACAGAAGACAATTGGTCATGCTTGAACGACCAATATGTGCTACGTGTTCGACAAGTCGCGAGGCGTAGACGGCATGGGCTTTGAGTCATATGGCTTTGGGGGGGAAACATTCATGGGCGTGGTTACAGCGTGGTGCGGCTGAGCGCCCGACAAAGGGGAAGACGAGTGCTGCCCGGGCTGCGACTGCGGCGGCTCAAGCGACGGGGCGGAGCGTTGCGCAGCCGCCGGTGGCATTTGGGCAGCATGCGTGACGAGCTGCGGAGAGGCGTTGTACGCCAGATGCGAACGACCAGGCGCAAAAGATTGCTGCTGTGCGTGGTGGGGCGGTTGTTGCGGGTATTGCCGTAGCATATCAAAATGGGGTAGGGAGGCATGGGGAGACGGCGGCGCGGGTGCGAAATGTGCGGCGCGATCTGTGGAAGCGTACGAGACGCCATTTTGGGGGTGGGGCCACGGCGCGGCGGCGCGGGAGGCGGGCGGTATGCAGCAGTCGCGCGCGGATTGCATGACGGAGGCGGAGGCGGAGGCGGAGGCGGAGGCAACGGCGTCCCTCTGCAGCGCGTCGGGCACAACGGCGGAGCCGGCGGCGCCGGCGGCGGCCCAGTCACCGACGACGCGCGCGCGGTCGCGGCGCAGCGCGTCGTTCTCTGCGTGGAGGTTGGCGATGGTGGTCTGCGCCACATTGACGAAGTGCACGGCGCGCTGCAGCACGGACACGGTGTCGCTTTTCTCGGAGTGCGAGTCGCACAGCGCCCGGCGCAGCAGCGCCACCTGCTCGGACACCCTCATGCGCCGCTTGCGCTCCACCTCGCGATGCAGCCGCTTGGGGCGCGACACGGCGCCGCGCAGCGGCGCGCCTTGACAACGGGAACGTTCCATGGGCGGGTCGGGGCGGCGGCGGACGTGACGTGTGTGAACGCCATCTCGTGCGCGCTCACGTGCTGCGCACCGCCACTGCACCCGGCGCGCGCTTTTGCTTGTGCTGTGTGTGCTGCGCGCGTGCTTTGCGCGTCGCGCCACGCCACGCGGGGTTCGCGTGCCGCGCTGCTTGCGAGTTGCAACGCGTTGCCGCGTGGCCGCGTGGCCGCGTGGCCGCGTGTCCACTGCCCGCGCTGCTCCTTGCAGCCTCGACTAAAGTTACACCTTTGCCTGTGTGTGGTGTGGTGCGTCGCCAAACAAAGGCCCAATCTGCCAGTGCATCGCCCCTCCTCCGGCCCGCCACCCCCGATGACCATCGCCAAGCTCCCCCGCGCGCCGCTCCCGCCCGCGCTCACCTCCGACACGCCCGGCACATGGGCGCACGACACCATGTCGCGCCGAGTGCGCACCGACATCCTGGCCCGCGTCTTCCGCGAGAACGTGTTCGCGCCCGCGGTGCTGCACCGTCTGCAGCAGCTCGATCGCGAGCTCACCCACGCCGAGCGCACCCCGCTCACCTTCGTGCCCGACGACGGCGGCCCGGACGTCTCCGTCTGGAACGAGCTCATTCTCAAGCCGCTCGTCAAGAAGCGCCTCACCTGGCTCTCTGCGCCGTGGGCCGTGGCTGAGTTCTACCTGTGAGTCCTTTTTTTGCGCTGTGCACGTGCGCCCCGCTTGCGCCGCTTGCTGACTCGTGCCTGTTGTGCCGTCGTGACCGTGCTTCGTGCGCAGATATCGCCGTCTCATGACTGCTATCGATTACTTCCGCGCGCCGCTCGACCCTTTCCAGCTGCAAAAGGATCTGGGTCTCACTTCTGCCGTCGACTCCATATCCATGCTGGCCGAGCGCGTCAATGACGTGCTGTCCGTTCCTGCACTCCGTCTTTCAGACCCGGTTCACCTCAGTCACTTTCAGAGTTTCGTGCTCACATCGTTATGGGGTAATCGAATGGATCTCAGCCTTTGGCCCGTAGGTGGTGCGGATGAGGCCACTGTAAACGCAACTGGCGGGCAAACGCACTCCGCCAACTCTTTCTCCACCGTGCTTCAAGCTGGTCAGAAGATGATTCTTTCCAACCATATCAGTCAGCTTGTTGATTTTGTGTCCAAATTGGCGCCATCTCGCTTTGATATTATCGTCGACAATGCTGGATTTGAGCTCTTTTGCGACTTGTGCTTAGCTGATTTTCTTGTCCATACCGGCATGGCCACGGCTGTGCACATTCAACTCAAGGCCCATCCTACCTTTGTCAGCGACGCCATGGCTAAGGATGTACAAGCAACCGTAACATTCTTGCAGGCCGTGCGTACAGAACAAGGCGCACCAACGCCATCCAGTATGCTGGGAGATCGGTGGGCCACCCATCTATCTAGTGGTCGATGGGTTTTGACTGAGCACTTCTTCTGGGTGCAGCCTCAGCCAATGTGGGAAATGCCACCCCAACTTTTCACAGACCTGTCAAATTCTGCGCTTACCTTTGTCAAGGGCGATGCCAACTATCGCCGTCTGCTCGGCGATAGGCATTGGCCTCTTGATACTCCTTTTGACGACGTTCTGTGTTACTTCCCGTCCCCTGTGTGCGCCTTGCGCACACTAAAGGCTGAGCTTGGTTGCGGAATGAGCAAGGAACAGACAGAGCGTGCCGCTCGCCAAGATGAAAAGTGGCTGGTTGCTGGTAAATACGGAGTCGTGCAATTTTGCAACACTGCACTAGTCTAACGCACGTTTTGTTGTTTTCCATACTGATTCCTCGTGACGTTGTAACTGTTTCGGTTTACATGTGCTTCTA
Source organism: Gracilaria caudata (assembly GCA_030374735.1). Taxonomy (NCBI): domain Eukaryota; phylum Rhodophyta; class Florideophyceae; order Gracilariales; family Gracilariaceae; genus Gracilaria; species Gracilaria caudata. Next base: position 21,136 of record JASCIV010000002.1, read on the forward strand.
TTCTTAGCATCAGTCTTCAGATTGCTCTTCGATGGGTGAAACGATGCGTATTCCAGTTACTACATAGCCGCCCGTAGCACTGTCCGTCATAGCCGGGTGAGATCGTCCGGGTAGGATTTGGTGGTTTACCAGGTTCACTTCCATCAGTTCTATGCGAACGGCCATCTTTGACAGTTGCAACGCGTACTGTAGGTCCGCCGCGTCTTGCAAGTGTGTGCAGTACGCCGCAAAACAACCGGAAGGTGCAACGTGCTTTAGAAGCGTATCGAAAACTTGCACTACATCATATCGAGTTGCTACTATCAGGCAGTCACACCCGTCCTTCAGCCAGCTCTTCACTGTTCCGCGCTTGGACCGTTGCGCAATTGCCTCCGCACGTTTTGCGCTTGGCTTATGCGTCTTTTCAGACGGGCTCGCGTCCCCATCGTCTTCCTTTCCTCCGTACTTGAGAGGTTGGTCATCCCCTTGTTCTTCAACATCAAGATTGCTGAACAACTCGATGGGTGTGTGCACGATTGTGCGCATGCCACTTGCTCCTAGATTTAGCATTCGCACGATTTCTATGGCCGGCGGAGTGTTCCCCGTGAAGACATTAAGAACACGCCCAATTCCTCCCAGACGTTCCGCTACCGCTCCAGTCAACAAGCCAGTGCAGTTTTCATAAAGCAAAACACGAGCTCCGGAACGAACACCAGAGTATCCCAGCACGATTCCCAATGCGTCTGGTCTCAGATGCAGCGTTTTTTCTGGGGACTTCTCAAAGTACGTCTCGCAAAGTGTCAACGCCGTTGGTTTCATTACCCGCACACGAATGTCGAATTTCGCACGCTTGCGTTGAAGGTACTTTTGTTGCGAAAAAGGAGTCTTGGCCTCGAAGGTCGACGAGTTCTTAACGACTGTTTGTACCAGCTGTTCACCGTGCATGCCTTCATCTTTGAGTTTCTCAATTACGGTTTGGCGAAGTCTTTGGTTTGCGTTGTCATCTTGTAAATATTGATTAGTCCGACCAGTGTCCATATCAGTCTCGCCAGTTGTTTCTTCAGGGAGATCAGGAATGGATTTTAGGGAATCATCGGGAGTGACTGCAAATGTGTCGCCCCATTGCTTCCCAAGGAGAGCGGATATTTTCCGTTTGCGCTTACCTATGCGAGCTGTAGAAGTTTTTGTCACGTTTCCCAACACCTTCCTTCCATCCGTTGATTGTAGGACGACCCAGTCGTTTTCACATATCGTGTTTTCTATTGATTCTGAGCCCATCTATTCAACAAGAAAGGCGCACAAAACTGACGTAACCCAAAACGCGAGAGTGATTGGTGATGAAGCTTTCTGGAACGTATCTTCAATTCTGTACTTTCCTCGCGAACTAGAGAGCAGCTTTCGTATCCAGATATCAGCTGTCGATAGAGTGCATAATTCTTGTCGTCACACTTCGTGCAGGCTCCCGAGTGTCTACGGAACTGCGTACGTGATACTCGACGGATGCGACAAGAGGAAACTTCCTCTTCCTCGGTTGTGCCGGTTGGTCGCCTCAAAAAGAGTATCCTTACAACTCACTGATGTTCACAAAGCCTACTATGATTCGTAATACCCGAGTTAAGGTGAAGAGCGTCTATTTCAAGGCACCCAGCACTGTTCGTTGAGACCAATCTGCCTAAAAATATGTATTATTCTAATATGGTTGACGGCCGTGGCGTGAACTGATGTCTGTCGTCGCCGCTAGAACCAAGCGTGTTGAAAGCCTCGGAAGGAGCACGTTCTATCCTTTTCAAGACCTTTCGCTCTCATAACTTCAAAACCAGTGGTGTATTGCTGTCGCACATTTTCATTGTCGCAGTGCAGAGCAGCCCTTAAAACGAAGGTTAAGACATGTCTCGCCTCATAATTAAAGGCCTTCCAGCCAGATACAAAGATGACAACCTGCGCGACTTATGTTCTTTTGCTGGAGAGGTCACGGATGCGAAGGTCATTCACACGCGCGATGGAAAGTCCCGCCAGTTTGGGTTTGTAGGATTTCGAACTCCACAGGCTGCAAGAATCGCGAAGACCCGCCTTCATAAGTCCTTCGTAGATACATCCCGTGTCACTGTTGAACAAGCACGGACTGTGGGAGCGGAAGATTTGCCTCGGCCATGGTCCAAATATTCGAAGGGAAGTAGTCGGTTCGAAAAACAGCAGGAGATGCAAGAGGAGAACGAAAGAAAAGCGTTTCTAAATAAGGAAAAAGAACGATTGAAGCATGTAAAAGCTGAGCAACAGAGAGCTCACGAACGAAGAGCTCCATCAAGAGCCAAGAATTCTGTACCCGAAGAAGCTAACGAAGCGTGGAATGCTTTCCAAGAGGTTGCAAGACCACGTGCCGCGAATCCAATATGGGCTGATGGTACTGTACGAGCAAAGGAGACTACAACATTAGTAGAATCTCGCAAACACGGGGGACACGGTAAGTTGTTGGAAAGAAAGCATATGACGTTTGATGAGTCCGATGAGGAGGACAAAATGTATGAAGATTTACCGGAACCAACTGTCAAAGAGAAAACTGAGGAACTAGGAGACAAGGTCGCACTGGATCATCAAATATCAGATATGGACTATTTCAAATCCAAAATAGTAAGCGGCGAACTCACAGATGAGAAGAAGGTAGAGGACGGGAACACTGAAGAGGAGGATAGTGAAAGCGACTCTGAAGGATCTTCAGAAAATGAGGGTAGCCTCGGATCTGAAACTAGCGATGAAAAAGAATCGTTTGACGAAACTGAGAAAGCGAGAGAAGTGTCACAAGGGGTCGATGGAGAGTTGAGGGCAAACGAAGACAGAACCGTTTCGGAAGCTCCGAACGAGAAGCAGCCCATGAAAAGAGATGTAAACGGCGACATGAAGCAGAATAATTCGAAGTATGAGTCGGATGGAGTAGACGTCAGCGAAACCGGTCGCCTGCTTGTTAGAAACATTGCATTCTCGGTCTCAGAGGAGGATTTAGAGAAGATGTTTGAACCCTTCGGCGTGCTCTCTGAAGTTCATGTCGTTCGCGATAGAGTTACCTCTCAATCTCGGGGAATTGCTTTTGTCCAATTCATGAACCATGAAGACGCAGTGCGTGCAATAACTAGTATTGATGGTACCTTTCAAAGCGGACGTATTGTGCACGTACTTCCAGCTAAGCCAAAAAGAGAACTTCCATCTGCTCAAAAGCGGAACACAAAGGCCGGATCCAGCTCATTCAAAGAACAACGAGCCTTGGAGCAGAAAGAGGCTGCGCGAAAAGGTCTGGACTCTGTCTCTCAAGATCCTATGCATGTTTCGGCGAACGCTGTTGCGGATATTGTTGCGGAACGACATGGAGTCTCTAAAGCTGAGCTTCTTGGTACAACCCGAGGCGAATCGGGCGTCGCTGCAGTGCGACTAGCCATGGCCGAAGCAACTGTCCAGCACGAAACGCAAAAATACCTTGCTGCGAGAGGAGTGAACCTCACGAAGGCGGCACTGATTGCCAAAGAAATTGCCGCCAATACAGCCTTGGCGAAACGGAAACGCCTGTCTCGCACTGCTTTTCTTGTGAAGAATTTGCCAGCTAGAACGAAGGAAGACGATTTAAAGCAAGTTTTTCTTAAGTACGGTTCGCTCGCCAGACTCATTGTCGTTCCTTCTGGCCTTCTCTCAGTGGTGGAGTTCAAAACCGCTACTGATGCAAAACGTGCTTATAACAACCTGGCCTACACAAGATTTCGAGATGCGCCACTGTACCTCGAATGGGTGCCATCAGAGGCATTAGATCCCATTTCATCAAAAGAATCAAACAACATGTCGGAAGATCGAATTGAAGAGAAACAGGCTCATAAGAACGGAGGTGAAGGGGATAATGGTGCTGTTGAAGATGTGAGCTCCGTTTCAACAGTTTACGTTAAGAACTTGAACTTCAGTACTCGTGGGGACCAATTGAAAGAACACTTTCTGAATGCGTTGAGAAAACGTCCTCATCTGGTGAGAAGCTTGCGATGTGCGAAAGTGGCCATGAAAAAACGAGGCTCAGGGAAAGAAAATGAGACGCTCTCAATGGGATTTGGGTTCCTTGAATTTACACAAAGAGCCGATGCACTTGAAGCAGTCAAAGTGGCTCAAAACACTATGCTCGATGGCCACTCACTTCAGTTACGAATATCGAATCCGAATGGAAACAATCTAGCTCAGTCATCTGGTAAGCGACGGAAGGCATCCGGGAAGAAAATGAAAGTAGGTCCCAAACTCATTGTCCGGAACCTGGCGTTTGAAGCAACACGGAAAGATGTGAGACAACTCTTCTCATCGTTCGGTCAACTGAAGACAGTTCGACTGCCCAGAAAGGCAGATGGATCACACCGGGGATTTGCATTCGTCGAATTCGCGTCAAAGGGAGAAGCCAAGACAGCGTATGAAGCCGTTGAATCAGCACATTTGTATGGTAGACATCTTGTGGTAGAATACGCTGAAGAGGGTACTCCACTTGCTTCATCGATGGAGGAGCTGCAGGAGAAAACGGCAGCAGTGGTGATGAAGAAGAGGCTGCGTTTGAACAATGGTTTGCCGTCTGATCTGAATACAGGTGAAGAGGCTGAGGATGAAAATGATGAAGAAGCGCGAGTGAGAGACGCAATGTACGCTTAGGGCATCTACATGCACATAAACATTGTTTTTTGTGTGCTTTGACAAAGACGTTTACATTTAAGTCCAGTTATGTCCTTTTCTTCTTCACTGACTTCGGGAAAGGCGTTACACTGAACATAAACAATGACAGGAAGGAAAAGCCAGCTACGTACTTCACGAAAAGTAAGCCAAGGCTCTCCTGAAACATGTATCTGCAAGTGAACTTCTCAAGGTGACACGACATGCAAACATCACGCAACTCGACTAGTGAAGCTCGCGCGGAACGAAGAAAAAGTGAAAACTCTGAAGAAAAGGTCTGCAACAGACAGCCAGCTAAAACCAATGGATGACAACCCTGCAAAGCGGACGAACTGTGAATCAATTTCCCAGGCCGAGGAAGAAGTTATTGTTTTGGAACGGAGCGTTTACTATTGGAAGCGAGGACATGCTCTCAAAAGATGGAATGAGGAGCCCGGTACTGGAAGAAACATATCAAACTTTTGAGGAGAGACCGCGAGCTCCCACCAGAGCAGCTGCGAGGTTATTGATTCTTACAAAAGAGTTGGGCCTCGGGTTTTGAAGCAAGAACTTGCTCATGACTTGTGACACAAATTGTACCAAAATATTCTCTCAGCTCCATGACCTTCTGCAAGAATCAAACGACCTACACTTTGTTCGCATGGCTGCCTAACTTTGCAGCCTTCTTGAGTCGCTCGATATATCTGGCTGCTTTACTGGAAATGCAGACGTTGGCTATCTGCTTTGACTTTAGCAATATTCTTACAGTACGAGAAGCCCTCAAATCTGGCAAGATCTGCAAAATGAGCGATGTGATCAGAAGGTTTCCTAGAGTATGTCAGAATCTAGTACAGTTAAATGAGGGTTTTATCTCGAAGGGCAAGCGATAGATCTGAAGGACAGGCACAGTTTGTTATACAATGGTATACCCGTGTATGAGCGAAAAGCGAAGACGTATTCGGGAGAGAGGTGACGATCCGCTGACTAGCTAAGATATGTCATCGAGCTCGTCAAATTACTTTTCGAAAGCAAAGAAACCGAGATGCTTCAACCACGGCAATAGCATCCGGGGCAAAGGCCATGACTTAACAATACAAGCGTCCAGTGGTCAGGCTAAGCTAACCTTCCTGAACTACAGCGACGAGAAAGCAAATTCCGTGATGGGAAAACGCACTAGTGTTCGAGCTTTTGGTCTTCCAACTGATAGTGAAGCATGTCAAAGAGAAGTTGGGGGTGCCAGATCGTGTCACGTATGTAAACGGGAGGTATTCGAGGTAGATGAAGGTTCTCTCGCGTGCGGTAATCGTTTTTTTTTTCGGAAGCTATAACGAGTGTGTATGTAAGCCATGCCTTCTTCTCTAATCCGGACATCAAGCTTCAATTCCTAGGTTGAAGCAAAACTCTAGGAAAAGCTTTCTCTCTACAGGGACCCTAACAAACCATGTGTAAAGTCCGTAATTTTGCATGGAATCGTCAGAATTTATATCACTTCTGGATGGACAGAAATGGATTTATGTTCATTGTCGCGGTCTACGTCCAGCTGGAAGCGAATGTCTTAAGAATAAGTTCGAAAGTTACAGACAAAGATATCAATTGCAGTCTGTGTAGTTTACGTGGCCGCGTGAGTTTGCCGAACCTCCAATTCCCCTCTTAGTGAGCCTTATGACTCATAAGTTATGAGGAGAAAGCAGAATGGAGACTTCAGTGGGGATCCCGAGCAAGGAGATTCCGTTTCTTTGTGTCGAACATGTGTCGTGTAGGGGGCTTACAGCGCTTTTGTCAAAGCGGATGGCATATGGGTAGCAGGTATAACCTTCTATGTCTTCTCACCTCACGCAAACTCTACGGCAGATGCACAGAAGAAGAGCAAGCCATTGGCGCAGAGTCCTTTTATGCCTGTTCAGATCGCCCAAAACTATTGATAGTTCGAAGTGGGCCAAAAGTTCACTGGAAGGTTGCAGAAGATAGTAGGGCAGGTCAGGTCCGGTGTAAACCATTCCGGAAGAGGATTCGCGCTCTGTGAATCAAGTAGTCGAGGACTGCAGCAGAGTGAGTTACTATGAATGGCAAAGAGCAACAAGATAGAACGTAGTGCACTGGATACCATTGATGCAAGAAGCAGATCCTCCGGAAGTCGAAAAGGGGGAAATAAAGAAGTTTTGAAGGTCAGTAGTTTCTGAGTCAGTACTGAGCCAGTACAGATCACGCTACACATCGAAGACGTAAAATGTAGAAACGGTGCTGTATCTTCGAATCCAAGGCCAGTTCTTAGACCCAGCCACTCTGCAGGACCTCTCCGGATGAGAGCGCCAATCACAAAATAACGAGGAGTCTTTCTTTCTCTCTCTCACTCAGTAGGATTTGAGTTTCTTGAATTTGCACAGAGCCGAGGCACTTGAAGCAGTCAAAGTCGCTCCATGGCCACTCACTTCAGTTACGAATTCGAATCCAAATGGAAACAGTCCTGTTCAGTCATCCGGGAAGAAAATGAAAGTAAGCCCCAAACCATTATCCGGAACCTGGCGCTGGAAGCAACACAGAAAGATGTGAGACAGCTCTTGCCATCGTTTGGTCAACTGAGGACGGTTCGACTCCCCAGAAGGCAGATGGATCGCACCAGGGAGAAGCCACGACAGCCTACGAAGTCCTCGCATCTGCAAATTTGTACGGCAGACATCTTGTGGTAGAATACGCTGAGGAGGAATCTCCACTCGCTTCATCGATGGAGGAGCTGCGGGAGTAAACTGCAGTAGTTGTGATGAAGAAGAGGCTACGTTTGAACAGTGGTTTGCCCGAAGATCTGAGCACAGGCGAAGAAGCTGAAGATGAACGGACGAGGAAGAGCGAGTGAGAGACCCAATGTACGCTTAGCCGCACTACGTGCGCATAAACATGTTCTTGTGCAAGCCTTGACGAAGACTTGTATTCTGTGATGCTATCTTGATGTCGTTTCCTTCACTCTGAGAAAAAGTAACTGATCCGAGGCTGAAGGAGCTCTACTACTTCTAAACTCCAGTTCATATCCAACCTTCCCTCCATGTCTTTCTTTGCTCGGCATAGGGCTCCTCGCGGTGTGTTGGGACTGGCAACACCTCGCTTTCATCAGCAAAGGGAAAAGAAGGATGGAATTGAGTAGAGGAGTACGGTTATATGAAATGAATCATTGGCGAATAATGCCATCACCCTCTCGAGTGCAAATCTCAGTCTTCCTTCACGTACGGGGAGTTTGGTTCGTGCGCTTTCCACTTGGACAACTGGCGAGAAATGCGGATGTAATCAGAGATGCGTTCGGATGCTTACGGTTTCAGAGTAGGAAATCAGGGTGCGTGTGGAAGGAATCAGTGCTGCTGCGAAACTCAGAAGCGAGACGAACGTCTAGGAAGGCCATGGTGTGGAAGAAAACGTGATGCGATCCTTGAGCGGTGGTGGAATACCTGTACGCCAGATATGGACGTTATGCAAGAACCCAGTCATGCAAGAGGCGATTGGGTCAATAAGATTCAGCTCCGGACTTGTGGGAAATGATATAGACATGAACAATCTGTCCTAGTCAAAGAGTTTTCCTCAACGGCCATAACACAATTTGCAATCCTTCATATGTTCGGATCTCCGATTTTGACCGCACCACACCTCCCCTTTACACAAGCAGCAGATACTCCATCCTCGACGGCTTCCGACAACAAACCAAACATCATCAACAAACTCCTTTTCGGTAAGGTCTTTCCTCCCTTTACTCGTCGACACGCAGGTCTTCAGCTCTTTAATCAGTTCCGCACTGCGTTCCTGCCAATCTTTTCGCTCCACTACGATGTCACCCTCTGCTTCTACGGCTCTTCGTCTATCGGCTACTGCTTGTAGTCGCAGTTCGCCCTTCTTTGATACAACCTCCGCTTCCATACGTCGTCCAGTGGTGTGAATGGCTTGTTGGTATGGGAATTCAGTGATGTATTCCGACCAATTGGCTTCCTGACCTTCGCCGTCAACACATCTGAAGCGAACTTCAAGTTTGTGCATGTCTACGCCGTTCTTCGAGAGCACTCGACAATGCACGCCCCTATCTACCCATCGAACGCAAAAATTGAGTTTCACAAGTTTCTCATAAAGGGGAATTCGTACGCCAAGCTCATCGGCAACAATTGCGAAAACAATGTCACTAAAAGATCTGATACAGATACCGAAGCGCTCGTCAAAATCGGTGTAGCTGAGATTGACGATAGCTCGATTTCTCTTTCCTCCGTTGCCACGAAAGTGCAGCGATCTCGCCGGTTCCATCTGACAGGAAGTGCCCACAACTAAATTGAAGTCAGCTTTGGCACTATGCTCTTGCGCGAGCTCAAAGTCTGGTTCAGGCAAGACATCATCCCAATCAAGGGCCTTGTCTGTCATAGGTTGACCACACACACAAGTGGTTCCAGTGGGCTTCAAGCCCACGGTTTCGGTCTGTGATTCTCGAACAATCTCGCGGCGACAGCCAGCGCACCACTCAACAAAGAGGTTTCCGTGCAGCTCAGATAGGGCTTCTCGAGGGAAACCGGAGCGCAAATGTAAACAGTCCACGTTTTGGGAGATTATGTATTGCACGTGAGATGCCCTGTATAGCCCAACAAGGACCATGTGCGTTAGCGTGGGCACAGCCCTCTCAAACGTGACATGAGACTGCGCGGGAGTTACAGAGGTTCGCGAACGTTTGGCGCACTTTCGCTGGGTGGTCCAAACGCCATTGGGTCCTCGAAAGTCATTGATACCTGCGCTGGTGGATATTCCGGCACCGGTATGTACGACGACGTGGGAAGCATTTTTGATACGATGAGCAAGAAGACGAGACTTCTCCAACACTGCTAGCGGCGGGTCCGGCCGCTCCGGAAGATCTAGCTTGCCCTTGTAGCTGTGCGTAGAGAGCCGATCGGCGTAGCCTTGCGCCGAACTCATGAGCTGCGCGAGTGGCAACGAGGAGGGGCAAGACGTGGCGCGGGAGAGTCACGGCTGGAGTGGGTATTACGTGGAAGCACTTCACAGGGGGGAAAAGTTTACTGCACAGCTTCGCGAGATAACCTGATGATAAGGTTAACTGTTTTAAACGGAAAGCACAACAAACGGGCCACGGTGCGTCAGCGCAGTGCGCTGGTGCGCAGGGGTGCAGCTTTGAAGCTGTTCGTGGATCTCCGCGAGTGTTGCTTCGGCGTGGGGAGGGTTCGCAACCTCAGTATAGAGTCAAGACAAGGCTCCGGATAGAATAGACTTGGATGTGACGCTGTGCGACGCCTGAAGGGCCTGCTTCGCAGCATGGCGCAAGGCGACTGAATGAATGAGTGAGGCGGATGCGCGGCAAGCGCCGTGACGTGGTTTAGGGCAGACGTGCCAACCGCAACGCTGTAATGCGCAACGCATCTTAAATTGACCATTGACGCGCGGCGCGCCGACGTTCGAAGCGCGAGCTACAACGGGAAACGTCGCCCGGCGTCCGCGAGAGCCGCCGCATTCAAAAAGGTTTCGTACGGCTGCATTGGCCGCAAAAAACCACATACCAAGCGCAACCTTCGTAGATTCAGCGCGTGCCACCGCTCCTAGGGACACGGCGAAATCGCTTAAACTCTTTGCCCCGCCCCAGAGATGCTGCCACTGGTCGTCCACCATGCGCCAGATTTCCGTCCCCTTCTCCGCCGCGTCGCGCCCTGGGGCCACCCCCATCTCCCTGTGCGCCCCCGTCGACGACGAAGCTCGACATCAGTTCCGCAAGCCTAGCCCCCCCTATGCCGCCGACCCGCTCGCGTGGAAGCACCCCTCCGTTCCGTCATGGGAGTCCGTGCGCCAGCAGATCCTATCGCTCGCGCGGCTGCAGCTCCTACACGACGCTTCATCCAGACTGCAGGTCGAGAACGACTTCTCCTCCGATGACCTCATGCTCGATTCGCCCAGTGTGCTCTCCTCCATATCCGTCCTGAACTCAATGGATGCGAATGCTGCCATTGTCAAAAAGGCGCACGATCTCCTCACCGACGTGCTCGACGACTTCTCCGCTTTGGAAGGCTGGAGGCCGGAACAGATTGGAGATCACCTTGTGGGTTACCTGCGTGGTGAGAGCAGCCTGGAAAACGTAGAACGCATGGTGCGTCGCGTTCTCATGGGAAACCACCATGAGCTGTCAGCGTTGGATAGGGAGCTTGATCGCATTCGCGACGTGATGAGAGCAAGATGGATTCCCACTCAGGTCTCGAACAGAGCGGAGGTGGACAAGCTTAAGCAAATGCTATTGGCCAGCGGGACGATCGACCTCGTCCTCGACAACCTTGTACAATCGCAGCTATCGAGAACGTTATCGATACCATCCAGCCATGCTATCAGCATGATCGCCGCCATGGAATGCGGGTATCGCCCCACCGCAGAGAAGTACTTGCTGGATCTGTACTACGCCATCAAGCCCAATGTTGAGCGCGGAAGACTGCTCATGACCCCTCTCATACCAACATGGCTTCGCAACGCCATAGCTCCCATCTTTGTGCGGGACAAGGACACTGCTCTAGATGGTTTGTTGACGGGTGATCGATGGCTTCGTCGAACCGGTGCTGATTGCCGCTCAGCAGATGGTTTCCCAGTGTACGCTTCCCACTCCGAGTCCCGCCCCCCGGGAAGGATCATCCCCCTCATGCCTTTGGATCACAAAGAGTTCAACGCCGATTCTCACCTGTCAAAGTTTCTTCGCGCACTTTTCAGCGGTCGTGATGGAGGCGCGTGCAGAACGCTTCACACCCATCTGGCGTATTCTGCACGCACTTGCTGCGTGCCACAGGGGCGCGTTGTAGCTCGCATCTGGGCTCGCGCGTGCTCTAGTTGGGCGAATCGATATGGTCGCGAACTAGTGGCCAGTATCGAAAAAGTTGTTGGCGTTCGAGCTTTGGCTGCAATATATGCTGGTGGCGGTGGATTCGTGGAATTTCGCAACGGATTCTGTGAGCGCATTATTTCTGGTATATTCACCAGAAAGTTTGAGCTTGATACGGCAGGGGGTAGTCTGAGTGGCTACCCTACAATAGGTGGCTCGTACCGCATTGCAGTGGAGGGAAACCTTGATCGCCGAGATTTGGAAGTACTTTCGACGCTGATTAACGCTGTGGAAAGCAGAGGAGTTGAAATTGATCTGAGAGGCGTCAAACGTGTTCCTTTTCTTTATGGTTCAGTTAATTTTATCCTTGAAGGAAAACGGACTGGGGTGTACGAGATGTGGTGTAAACAAAGGATCAAACTGTCCTTCGCTCAGTAGTGAAGTTCGGCATGAGGTGCTTTTCAGTGAAGAGGCTGGCAGGTATTCTGACGATCTGTGGTTCTTTCATGTGGTGATGAAGCCAGCATCCTAGTAACGAAGTTCTGGTGTAAGAATATGTCGGGTCAAGCTGTTCAGCTCTGTAATAATCCTCGACATGGTGTGAGATGTCTGCGAACGCTGATTCCGAGCGGCAACGACAGTGAAGTGTGTATGTGATAGAAGAAATGAGCTGCGTAAAAGTTTCGCGGCACCTACCATTTCCGTGCTTGTACAAGAATGTAAACATAACAGCATATATCACATTCGTGAAGGAATCAAGTAGCAGTAGAGATGAAAAACTGGTATTCCACAACCTCGACAGTGGCAGATCCGAGATCTCCTATAATCTGGAAAAGTACGCGAGGCTTCGTTCTCGAAGCTGTAAATGACCATTAAATTTATAGAATTACGAAGGGCGACAGCTAACACCCTGTGCTGCCCCACTTCGGTTCGTCCGTAATAATCATGCATCTGTGTCTACGAGGGCCGCGGGATGTCTGTACAGAGTATAGTTGCATGATTATTGCATCCCCATCGTGAGGTTTCCCATAGCCAACTATCCTCGGGTAAATGTCTGAGGTGGCAAGGACAATCGAGTTCGATTTCGTGCGCTTCCTTCGTGACGCGAGAGTATCCCAAGGGGAGACGTGCACACTCGGGTAGCCGGGCCTACCATACATCGCTGTCTCGGATCCTGTCACAGGAATCATTCCTGTGAATGATGTCCATCCCTGAGGCACAGGGTTCTTTGCGGCACTTGGCGTTCTGCCCCTCGACAAACGTCATCCACATCCCGAACGTTGCATTTTATCGTTGCGCACGTTTAAAGCTGTGCAGAGCAAAGTCGGGGCTTCGTAGAAGACCTCTCGTACAAAGCATGTGTTTCCCAAGCACAGCGTCAACGGAGAGTGAAGAGAAAAATGATAACATTGTTTCAACTCGCATAAAGTCATGGGTTACGCAAATAGTGATTGGATTGGGTCTATGTCCCTTTGCTGAACCTGCTATGAAATCAGACACGGTACGGTATGTTATATCTCGAGACACACATGAAAGCCTGATACGAAAAGTATTCGCAGATGAAGTTAAGTTGTTGATGCATACGAGTCCGAAGCAAATCAGCACAACTCTGATCGCAATGCCTGAATATGCACAGAATGACTTTTTGCGTTTTCACGCCCTAACGAGTTTGATTGAAGAAGAAATTTCGGAGGACGATGATCTGGTGGATTCCGTCTTGATAGCCGCCTTTCATCCTGATTTTCGCTATGGTGACACATCCGAGTATGAAGCGCTTAACTATGAGAAACGAGCACCATATCCAGTTATAAATATTCTTCGAACAGAACTACTTGACGAATATATATCACAGGGTAAGACGCAGAACATTCCGAAACACAATAAGCAGGTTCTGGAAAGAATAGGACCAGAACAACTTAGCAGATTGTATCACCTGGAATAGCTAGCAAGTGTCGCAACGAAACACAACCGTGAAGCTTCCGATTTGATACAAGCAACTGGAGCTGTCTTGAGTCTATCTATGCCACCTCGCACTAAGAACATGTCCGTGAAGGAAAGAATGGAAAAGCTTCTCTGTTTCACTTCGGATTTTGCAGGCATATCTTTTTCGTGTTTATTGAGATTGCTTTTCAGATACCCTTGCAACTGTACATGCACGTTCATAAACGTCCCTCAGAAAACCAGCTTCGGCAGATGATTGTTCGTGGTGACGCCGTGCTATAGAATTTTTGGGGCAATGGGTTGCTTACAAACTGGACAATTCATGTGCTGTGACATTTGTTCTCCTCCAATCCACGGAAGTATACAGGGGTCATGGTACTCATGCCCACACGGAAGCCTTCTTATCTGCTCTCCGACCTCCAATTCTTCTTGACAAATCGCACATATCGTTTTGCCCGTTGGAACAGAGGGCCCTGTTCCAGTTTTTAGAACTCCAGATGTTGCTGGCGAGTGATGAGCATAGACGGACAACGGCGCAAAAGTTGAGAGAGTTACCTTCATCGCTTGCAAAAGTAACTGCATAACCTCCGTATGTCCACCTGCCCGCGCAGCTTCGTACGGAGAAGTTCCGGATTTATCACATATCTTCGGGTTCGCGGCTCGCACGGTCGGGTAATTCCTCAACAAAGCTTCTGTTGCTTCTACAAACCCGTTTGTTGCCGCCTGGAATAACGGGGTCTCATGAGCTTTGTTACAGGAATTGATGTCAATCCTGCGATGCAGCAAGAAGCGGATAACGGCTGGATGATCGTTCAACGCAGCTTCGTGAAGAACAGTATCGCCATCTTTGTCCCTGTGATTGATATCAGCTCCTGCGCTGATTAACAGCCTAAGGGCTCTCACCGTTTTTGACTCTGAGCTCGCAAAGTAGTAGAGTGCTGTGTGTTCACTCTTGTTTTCGAGATTCACATTTGCCCCAGCTCGTATGAGCATTCTCACGGCTTCTAAGTGACCGCGATCACATGCTGTCATAAGCGGGCTACGACCACTCTTGGAGAGAGCGTTGATGTCCGCTCCTGCTGCAATCAAGGACCGAACACCTTCCGTGCGATGTTCAAAAATGTGTACATGCAAAGGTTGGTCTCCTATGGTATTGAAAGCGTTCGGAGAAGCTCCGGATTGGACCAAGATATTGACAACGTTTGCAATCCCCATTTTCCTCATATCTGCACAAACATGCAAACAAGTATTTCCCTCAGGAGTTGATATTTTCAGATCAGCTCCATGCTCTGTCAAAACTCGTACCCCTTCAACAAAGTGATGCTTTGCGCAATGCAGTAACGGCGTCAGTTTTTCTTCATTCAAAACGTTCGGGTTGGCTCCTGCTCCGAGAAGTAGTTTCATAGAATGGGCATCTTCCGTTTCGGCAGCGACGTGTAATGCCGTTTCTGATTTTGAGGTTGCGTCTAGTTCTGCTCCACTCTCGAGAAGTTGTTCAACAAGTTGATGGTACTTCATCTTACAAGCAAAGTGAAGAGGTCGCACACCATCTGGAACAATTTTGTTGGGGTCAGCTCCAGCCTTGAGAAGGAGGTTCATGCACGTACATAGATCTACTCGATTTCCATTTGCGTGCTCCATTGCCGTCAAGAGTGGAGATAAACCATTTTCGTCTTCAGTGTTTGGATTAGCACCTGCCTTAAGAAGGTTATCGACGGCGTTCGAAGACAGGTTCCTTGCAGCAATATGAAGAGCCGTTTGTCCTTCGTCACCGATCACTATGTCGAGATTGCAAGAGTTTTTCACACTTGGGTTTTCTATCAAATAGTTAGCGAAGTTAGCCAATTCTTCAATGGAGTTGGCGGCAAGAAATCCAAGAACTACAGTGCTATCAGAGTGCGCAATGCTTGGATCACCGCCTGCCCGAAGAATGTTCCAAAACTGTGCCATGTTCCATCGAGACACAGCAGTATAAACTGGTGTTTCCTTCGCGAGGGAAACGGCGTTGATATCGGCGTTTGCATCCAGAAGAAGGTCGATGCATTCGGAGGATTCCTCGCAAGTCGCTGCATAATGTAACGGTACAAAGTCGTTGTCATCACGACAACTCGGGTCGGCACCATGAGCGAGCAGGAATTGAAGGGCTTCGGATGCCCCCGTCTCACAGGACAGATGAATAGGGTACATACCGAGAACATCGTTACACGGATTGATCTTGGCGCCTCCCTCCTCCATAAGAAGCTGCATCATTTTAGTGTCATTGTTCCTAGCGGCGATATGCATGGCTGTCATTCCATCATCCCGTACGTCTTCGATCCCTTGCATGTTCTTTGCGGCAGTCAGCAAGAAGTGACAAATGTCGTACTGCTTGTTCTTGACGGCCAAATGAAGCAAGTTCGATCCAAAGTCGCTGTCAATTCTTCCAGTCTGTATCTGACTGTCATCTTCCCTTCCTGTGAAACGCGCTGTTATGTTTCCTTGTCTATCACGCTGTACTTCGAAACCAGCTTCAATCATTTCTCGTTCTAGTTGCAGAATGTCCTCTAGAGTGAACATTTCTTCTTCACCTTCTTCGTTGTCATCGAAATCTTCGCTTCCAATCGAATGACCTTCCCAGAACTCACCAAAACCTAATTGGGATTCTTCATCGGGACGAGCCATATCTGTGGAATCGTTTCCTTCACCATCGCTTCCCCTTTCGCGACTTTCACCGACTACGGTATCTGGAGTTACAGCGTTGTTTTCCTCTGCCGATGTACCATCTTCAGCGATGTCCATTTCATCTGCCTCGTAGGTTTCAAAGTCTTCTCGTACTAGATAAGTGTCCAACATTCTTTCTGAAGGCTTCACATCATGCATGACTTCCATGAGTTTTTGAAGGGCATCCAGTCGACCATATTCAGCAGCCAGGTGCACTGGAAGCTTCCCTCGTGAGTCACATACGAAAGGATCCACACCATACTCAAGCAGAGTAAGAAAGCAATCCATAGCATCAAAAACGATGGCAATACCGAGCAAGTTGGTGACAATATCCTTTCGTTCACCTTCGATTTGATAGCTGACCGAACATCTTGAGTTTGTTTGGCTCTTCGTTCGTAGGAGCATACTCAGCGCATTTTGATCATTATTTCTTACTGCAAGGGAAATAGGAGTGAACCCGTCCTTGTCGGATGTTTCCCAATCAAAATCCCCAACGGGCGATAACTTGTATGCAGGTGTAAGATATCGATTCTGTTCATCGTTCATGATTAGTTTCAGCATGTCGTCCAAAACACCTTGAGATTTTCCATTCATCTGGATTGCAAGGTGCAAAGGGGTGCTTCCAAGAATGTCTTCGGTGTCTGTCCAGAGAAAATCAGTTTCCTTTGAAGTCTTTGTACTGGCTTCCTTTTCGCCCTCGTTGTCGTCTGGAGTTTTCTTGAACTTGGCAAAGAAAATGCGAGCATCTAATCCTTTGTCGTTGAACGAGTTAGCCAAACTCTGTGGTGACGACTTTATGACATGCTCTATTCGTGCGAACTCCATTTCTGCGTCATCGCCCATGGTTGGAACTCGACGTGTAGTACTAATCTTGAGGTGCCAATGCCGTCGATGTTTCGATTTCCTGATTTTCGACCACTGCTTCGACGTTGGTGAAAGAATCTGATTATGAGATAAGGGGGAGCCTATTTGAATTTTCCTTGTCCTAACGGAACAAGCGAACGTTGTTAAGCACCGGATTCAGCGTTGGATAAAGTGGCGCGTTCTGGTGTTTAGTGGGGATATTAGCAACTCGAATGAATTTAGGACTCAATAGGCACGAAAGCGTGGGGTCACGTCATTTCTTTACAATAGTGAGGGTAATTCACGCAGGCTTGTCATATATGCAAAATTCATCTCAGTTCAGGTCGTGAGAATGCGCTACATGACTGTGGCGTCATCATATTACGCGGCATCCAGCATTTCGCGCTGAGAAAGGGGCCATGTTTGTGGCATCCGTTGGGACCCGAGCGAATATCCCTGAGCGTCACTTAAGAAAAACAGGCCATAGTGATTAAGAAGTCATGGCCGGAGAAAGTGTTCCCTGAAGTTTCCCGTGATCTAGAGGATTCACGACTTGTTAACATTTGAAACAGCGATTGTGTGTTCAATTTTGGACGTAAACAAATCTTCTCCAAGAAGTACATGCAAAATGACGTAAGGAGTCGGGTGGTCACATGCAGCTCCTTGATTTGTACTGGATTCGTATACAGGTTCGGTTATCATAATGTAAAGGGCGAAGACCGTCGACACTACCGTAAAATGTTACCCGACCCTTGTCGACAATGTGCGTGAGCACGGGGAGCACCGAGGCATAGCCTGTGCCGGAAATTGCCGCTGCGGCTTACGTCTGCTCCAAGAATCGTTCAGAAAGCGGAGCGAGGTCATTGTCCAGAAGAGCTCCGCACTGCATACTCCGCTGTAGGTAGAAGAAAATCTTCTAAGGATAACACACGTGTCGCCGTAGTAGCGAATGAACATGTGATGTGGTAGGTCTGTTCGCAATGGATAAGGGCCGCACAAGTCGCTGACCTTTTGCGTTTCAAACAGTTTGACGGGAGAAAGATTAGCCACTGTCCGTGGTACCAAGGGTAAGAATTGATAGTTCGCTACTAACCCTCTCAATGAAGTCTCTATCAGATTACTTGTGATGATCATTATGTACGTGAAGTGCTACGGAATTCGCGTCACCGGCATTCCTGAGAACATATGAGCTTGGTTTAAGAAGCCTGGGCATTTTTTCCAGCTCCGCTTGGTATTCTCTTCGAACTGGTTAGCACGGGGTCTCATCCTTGCAAATGTCATTACAAACAAGCCAAATTTCCTGAGATATCCGAATCGAGAGTAGCCCAAGAGTGCGACCATGCTGCGTGAGGTGAAATGCTATCGAAACCGGTCTCGTTTCAAAGCAGCCTTCGGCTTTGCAATTGGATTTCCAGTCCTGCATTTTCCCGGCCAAACACTTTCAGGAAACCGCTCGTCTTCGAACTCATCTCCGCTTGGAATCAGGCGTCTGGGTCGACTTCGTGCTGTCACCATCAAAGCTCTTCGCGACCGCGATGCCACTGAGAAGCCTCATGGTCCTCAAGTTCAGAGCGGAGCAAATATACAGATTCCTCTTCGAAAGGTCTTGGCTGGATTCGAGCCATCACCTGAGCTCGCAGCAATTTTAACAGTATACTTTGTACAAGGAGCATTGGGCATATCTCGTTTGGCGGTTTCCTTCTTCATGAAAGATACTCTTGGATTATCACCAGCAGAATCTGCAGCTTTGGGTGGCGCAGCCTTGTTACCGTGGCTCATTAAGCCCTTATATGGATTTCTAAGTGACTCTCTTCCCGTCTTCGGATACCGCCGACGTTCGTATCTCATAGCGGCTGGCGCACTTGGAGCTGCGGGATGGCTTTCTCTCTCCTCATTTGTTGATTCTGCATTTTGGACACTAATAGCAACTGTTGCCTCATCACTTTCAGTGGCTGTCTCTGATGTTGTTGCAGACTCAATTGTAGTAGAGAAGGTGCGCGGGCTTCCCGATGAACGATCTGGGGCGTTGCAGTCTTTATGTTGGGGAACGTCTGCGATTGGAGGCCTCATATCCGCTTATTTCAGCGGAAGCCTTTTGGAAACGATTGGAGTAAGAGAGGTTTTCGCAATAACAGCGGTGCTTCCATTATTGACAAGTCTTCTCGCCGGTCTAATCAGTGAGAGCAGAGTTCCGCCTATGTCACTGTCAAATTTTCTTCCTTCCACCAAGAAGAAGTCGTTGTCGTTATGGAAGGCTTTGAAAAACCCAAAAGTTTACTTGCCTATAGCGTTCGTGTTTGCTTGGCAGGCAACGCCTTCTCCTGAGTCGGCCATGTTTTTTTTCACTACGAACGAACTTCATTTTGGACCAGAATTTCTCGGCAAAGTGCGCTTCGTGTCGTCCGGCGCCGCGCTATTAGGACTCTGGCTTTATCGAACATATCTTCGAGACCTGAACTTGAAGGTTTTTTTCTTGTGGGCAACGCTTCTGAGTGTGCCTTTGAGCCTTACCCAAGTCGTGCTCGTCACCCGTGCGAACGTTGCCTTAGGTATCTCAGATCAATTATTCGCGCTTTCAGACTCTGCGGTATTGACGGCGTTAGGACAGGTAGCTTTCATGCCTACCTTGGTGTTGGCGGCCCGCCTGTGTCCACCTGGCGTGGAGGGCACATTGTTTGCTGCCATTATGAGTATATACAACGGGAGTGGTGCGGTTTCCAGCGAGCTAGGAGCTTTGCTGACGAAGGCGCTTGGGGTTACAGATGTCAATTTCGACAACCTGTGGTTGCTAGTGTTGCTGTGCAGTTTTAGCAGTCTGTTGGCACTCCCGCTGCTCAAGTTCCTTGATCCTCCAACGTACGAAGCATTGGACCAAAGTGAACGTGTCAGCACTGAAACCAGAGATTCTCAGGTTTCGGATATGAGAACGAAAAGCAATGAGATTCCTTCTCCCACCACAGGACTTGATTCCAAGGACCGGAGCTAACGCGTGTGCACGCAAAACTCTAGATGTAATGAAACCCATATCTGTCCAGCGGAAGCTATATACATGTGAATATGTCTAGATGTGCGCAATTACTACTAGTTCATTTGCATGTATTATCGGATGTTTCCAGTCATGTTGGGGAGTAGCTCAGACCATCTGATCTCAATACGGGGACTCTACCCTGTATGTATCGCTTATACGGTTGAATTCTCGTTTCCAGAATCGCTTATCCGGAACCAAAGGGTTCCTTCCGTTGCAAGCGGTGATGATGCAACTGGGAAAATCGAACTCAGAATTGGGGTCTGCTTCGCTCAGCTTGGAAATGGAACGCTCGTAAGCGAGAGCTTGGCAAACGATCTGTGCAACGTCCACTCTACTAATACCGTTGTCTTCTATAGCATTGGCCTCCGACTGGGATTCACTAGCGATGATGATGTCTTTCATACCACCTGGCGTGTCTTCAAGCCTGTTCAATCTAAGAATTACGTACGGCAACCCGCTTTCGATTACAATTTTTTCCGCTTCTCGTTTAGCCGACCCCCGCCCGCCAGTGGCCTCCGTAGTGCTAATGAGGACAAATCTCGAAACGGAACCTGCCTTGGAAGACGCCTTAACTAGATTTCTCACACCAGTGACGTCAACGGCTTCAAAACCTCCTGGCAACCACCATGGAGCACCACTAGCACATACGATAGCTTTGCTACCTTCAACAGCATCCAGCACCTCCGCGTAATTTACAAGGTCGCCCTCGAAGATATCAACGTTGGAACCTGAAGGCCCAAAGAGCTTCTTGATTCGGTCGTAACTACGGCCAAATGTGCGGACATTAAAGTCCTGATTGAGCAATCCGAGCGTGATCCATTGTCCTGTTTTTCCTGTGGCACCTGTTACAAGAATTGGGTCAGGTTTAAGAACATCATACTGGTCGACTTCGGCAGAGTTTTCCGAAAGGTCTGGCGTGGCTCGCGGTCCGTAATATATAGTTCCCTTACCCATCCGTTTCATGGTGAGGTCGTCAATTGTGCGTTCGAAAGCTGACGATTTCCTGGTGGGGCGCTTCCTCGAACGGGAAGATGGTTTATTTTCGGGCTCCTCTGCTGAGCACTTGAGATGAAATCGGTCCTTGATGCTGCATTTGTTTGACGGGACTTGCAACTTGTCACCCATGAAATGCGTTCCGTGCTGAGTGATTGCACATGCGAACCCAAAACAAAGCTCCATTGTCGTAATGCTATATGATGAAGACAGTCACCGAAAAGGCAATGGGCTTGAGAACGACTCTTATTGAACTAAAGATGGGAATGTAGTATAAGTCTCAACGAGTACTCGTGTCGGTCAACACTATGCACCCGTCCCCTTCACTAACGTCGCAAGCAGAGCTTTGTCTTGTTCCCGCGGGATTGACAAATCGCTCAAAAAGCATGTTCACCGAGCAAATTCACTTTCTGTATCGCATTCGAGGGCAGCGGGAGATTCAGTAGCTGGCATGCATGTTTACAGCATAAATGTGACAGTTCTGGTTATCACAAAGTTGCCGCCAGCCTGGGCTGGCTGAACTTACAGTACCACTGGCAACCCTGTCACAGTTCGAAAGATATGTACAATGAAAACCTTCCCGGGCATCCCTGCAAACGATGACTATCTACTGTACGTATGTACCGTCGTAGTCCATGATGGAAAAGGAGTTCGACCATGACAACTGAACAAGGTAATTGTGGGCCGTCATAAGTGGCCCTTGCACAAGCTCAAGGTCCCATCAGAATGAAGATAGCGGAACCAAGTGCCTCAGAATAAATGAGCGTCACACGTAGCAGGGCCTATACGTTTCTGGGAGCACAAGCCTTCAATACGATACCTCTTGCACTGTGTTTATTCCTGCACACCAATCGATCGTCGACGCGCTGCAGGGCTCTGTGTGTTTCTCGGAAGTTTAATGCGTACGTTCCTTATCGAGGAAGGCCCGCACAACCACTTTTGCACCCGAAAATGTCGAGTACTCCTATCGACGAAAGGCGACGAAAAGCGACCCAACTGAAGAGACGCGTCAAGGCTCTTACTTCTCCCATCCCCCATCTTTCTCACTCTCGATTCCATGAGTTACGTGAGGCAGGTGCCCCATTGCTAATAGTCGACGTCCGAGAACCAGAGGAGGTGTCTGTCAGTACAATCCCTTCAGCGGTTCCAATATCGGCAGCCGATGAACACATCGGTCAGCTACGACAAGCGCACGGGGACAATTTCAATGTAGTGTGCTACTGTACCGTTGGCTTTCGTTCCGGACTGTACGCTAAGGCCCTTCGCGCAGCTCCTAAGAACGTCTACAACTACAGTCTAATGGAACATCTTTGGGGTAATGGAACGCTGATTTCTAGTGATGAAGAACAGACTCGTGTTCATTTGTATTCCAGAAATTATGAGAGTTATTTCCCGGACAAGTACCCGGTCGAAGCCTTTGGTGTAATGACAGCCTTGTTTCGAGGTCTTGGTCATTTGCCAAGTTTACTGTCGATTGTAACTGGGAAACGAGTTCAAATTGAAGAGGAGCCAATCGGTTCCTAGTTGCCTCAAGATATTTCCATTGAAACACACAAACACGTTTTCCTTTGAACGAACTCTTAAGATGAAAAGCGAATTCCTTGCATCTTCAAAATCAATCAAATAGTGTACTTCTTACCGTGTTTGGGGGAAGTACGATAGAATGTTATACAATCCTTGCTGATCACAGGAGACCCCGCACATTTTGAGGTCACGAGAAATGTCCACATCCGCCTTGCAGCACATAGTATCGTTAAAAACTGCATTATCCATGGGATTACTTCGTGGCACGAATCCTTTTATGTGAAATTGCCGAAGTGCGTACGCTATAGCTCTCATCATCCATTCAGCTCGTTCTCTCGAGCAGAAATGTTCTCTCAAACGCGAATCGACTTGCTCTGGTGGGGACCTCAACAGAAGACTAATGTGCTGGACGAAGTCCACGGGTTTTATGACCTGAGAAACCCACCTTCTTTTCTTACGAGGGAACACTCCCCGAATAGGAAGGGCGAAGACATACACGATCTCCCGATCACTACCTTGGGTCAATAGAAATGGTTTCCCGACGCGGTGCAAGGCTGTCACACGACGATGTTTTCTTATTTGATTAGCAAGGTCACTTGCTGTGGTTTCAACTGTTTCACCAGAACGCACATGTTCAGCCAGTGCCCCAATTGCAAGAGGACATTTATCTCCTGGTGCCTCTGAGAGTCCAAGTTGCCACATTTCATCAAACGGGATAATCCACACTTTGCGATGCAGCAAAGCTGAAGCATGAACTCGTGTCAAAGACATCTTGGACGCGTGAGTCGCGCTCCAATTTGTTTCGGACACTGAATCAACATAGAGAAAGGAGCGAAACGACTGCGTTGTCGAAAATGTTCTGAACTGAGAAACACAGATAAAGATAATGATGAAGGTTGCAGGAAGGAGAGGCGAGTCAGCCAAACGAGTAGCAGGGGGTGACTTTGAAGACATATGTTGACGCATTAATCCTAAAATCCGCTCCTACAGTATTACGCAACCCGAAAAGCACACTTCTCTCCCTCTGAAAGAAATCGGATGGGCGGTCATGTATTGAAGCGAAGAGTGGTACAAACTGAAGATGGTGACGAGCTATCGGACAGAACAAGAGTTGATGAGATTCTTTGGATTGTTGAGAGGAGAAGCGCAATGCTTGTTGTGATAGGGAAGCTAGCCAGAGCGTTAGGCCCATATTTCGCCGGGAATGGAAGGGTGGTACTGCGGTCAGACATCAAAGGCAACAATTGTGAATTAAGGCCCGGGAAGTCCAGAGAAAGTTGACGAAAGTACGGTCGCTTGTTCTGTCTCTCGTGGGTGTAAAGCTCAGCTTCATATCAGAAATATAACCTTATCCAAATGTATTAAATGACTCGTAGCAAGCCTGAGGTTGTGAGATTGCGTGCTATTTATCCTCAGGTTCAGCAACAGGGAAAGTTTTCTCACCATCATGCATCTCTGAACGTTCTCAAGCACGATGTAGTGGCCGTTACGAATGTTGCAAAAAAGTGTTTCTGGGCCTTCTACCTTCGTACATCTCAGATGAAGGTAGGTGTAGGCTGAAGGCAATCTTCGCTGCAGATGCAGAATTTATGAAGTGGTTCTTGATATCAGGCTTTGTCTAGAATCGGGGCTCAGGCGTCATCAGCAAATGAAGTCAGTAAGGAAATACGAGGTTGCATTCGAATCTGATCGTGAAACAAAAGACTGGCGGACTCCAAATATCGCTCACGTACGTGAAGCGACGTGTTCAATCACGGCAACACTCCAGGAATTTATGGCATTATGACTTCAACAACATTATTATCCAAATAGAAGGATCAAACGAGCTTTGAGCGACTGACAATGGTAATAGTTCGTCAGATTCGCGTTCTAACCGTTCCGATATGAAGGGTTAACACCACGCAGGACCTATATGCTTTACGAACACATCCATGTACACATTACCCCACAAGACCAATTTCGAGTCGAGGAGGACGCCGTCTTAAAATGGTACGGTCGTTCGATCGACAGGGTAGTGTCCCGTTCGCGAGACAGTTTGTCTTAGCTATGCTTCTTTTCCTTCCTCCCTGTCTCTTCATTCACGAAAATGAGCATTTATGGATATCCAGGCTTTCACGCTCTTCACATCTCCCCACTCTTCAAGACGCCACGATTTTGGTGAAAGGATATTCAGCCCCAACATTTCCTCAGCAAAAGGTTGCGGTTTGCCTAACCGGACATCTGCGGAGTTTTTACAAACCTTCTGTGCACATTTCTATTAAGCGGAATGTAATTGACACCCTTAGGGATGCCGGGTACTCTGTCGATGTTTTCTTCCACGTAGGAAAAAGGGATGTACCACGAGAGGGTAGGAAGAAAGCGGCAACATACATTTCTGCCCGTGTTTTAAGTTACTTCGGTCCGGTAAAGACATCCTTCTACAGAAATAGCAAACATGGCTGTTCCCAGAGATTGTGTGGAAATGAAAGCACAGGAGTATGCCCATACGCCTTGATTCGTCTAGGCCAATGCCTAGACCTCATTGAGGAACACGAAAACCGAACAGGTGTTGAATATGATTGGATATATAAGACACGACCAGATATAGCTTTCGGTTCACGGATATCTGTCCCATTCGAGTTAAAAGATGGATATCTTTACACAAACCAACATGTCCCAGGGGCTTCAGTGCACGCTCATCCGTGGTTACGAAGGACGTTCAAGGAAAACGAAGGCGCAATTGGTCCACCTATAGGTGATCAGGTCATGGCTGCGCCACGAAAGATCGCAAAAGTTGCGTTTAGGGCGTACTTGGCTTTTCAGGACTGTGGTCTTTATGAACTACCGTCTGGGACCCTAAACGCAGAAGTGGGCTTAACTTACTGGCTTGTACGTAACAATGTTCATTATAAAACGCTCCCATGGTTTTGGATGCTCGTTCGAGAGAAAGAAGGCCCAGAATGTGAACGTCTTGTGTACATAACGGCTGACACGAGTCAACTCCTGGAGAAATGCAAAAGGTACCGTGAAAGCGGCCGTATTCCAGAATAAGCGCAGAGTTGTTGATTGCTCGGGAGTCTGCGCACAGACTCTCTTTTGTTTTCAGGACAGGCACATCGGAGAAATGAAACTTTGAATGAACGAGTTAGTTTTGAGCGAAGCTATGGCCAATATTCTAGTGTAGGGGATAACCTTCAAAACCGAAGCTTTTCCGAAAGCAAAAGTCACGTTAACTACATCGATTGAGAGGCCCCAAATTTCGAGCTTAGGCGAACTTCGTTATGAACCGAATTTGTGGGTTAAGAAAGGTTAGGTGTCTCCAGTTTTCACTTGTTCTTTGTCTTTAGCAACTACTGGATCGTTTTGCGCTACGTTCGTACTGCCCTCCGCTTCTGCCGTACTATGTTGATCCATATTTTCCTTCTGCACCTGCTTGCACTCGCTTACACCGTTGCTTTGGTTTAGTGGCGCTTCTTTCTTCTTATCCTCTTCTGGGTCGGGTGACTCTATGCCATCTTGGGTCTTCTCGATGTCGGCCCGATTTGCAAACCTCGATTGTTTTGGTTTTCGCGGTTCCTTCAATGCTGTCTTAGCCTTGGGATCTGTGTCTGTCCTCTTCTCTTGGTCACTTTCGGATTCGTCAGATTCTTCTGATCCGGAGGAGCTTCCACTGCTACTCTCTTGCTCAGAGCCTTCGCCAGCCTTAGCTTCCTTACTCCTTTCATTGGTGACAGTCTTGGCCGCCATATCAGTCATTCCTGTGTCTACCGAGACGATTTTTCGATTTGCACGGATCACGGGCGACTTTTCCGCTTTTACTTTCATGGGAGACACTCTATCTCCGGAATTAGGTATCTCATCCACATCCATGGCATCTTCGTTTTCGCTTTCGCTCTTTCTGCCTGGATTTGGCTCAGTGCTTGCCGGTTCCCCTTTTGAAACAGCCTCTTTTGGTTCTACCAAGTCTTCATCATTCTTGACTGGGTCTGGCTTTTCACCCCGAGACGCATTAGCTTTGTCGGACGAAGCTTTTTCGGACGAAGCTTTGTCAATAACTTCGGGGTCCTCATCATCTGAGATGAGTATAGGTGTCGTTGTGGTTTTGTCTTCAGTGCCTTTCGACTGCTTTGGTTTGGTCAGTGTATCGGCACTGTCCTTTTCCTTGGGATCTATAATTGAAGACTTAAGTGTACTTTGCCCCTCTATATTGGCCGGACCGCCTTCATCCTTCCCAGCATCTTCCATCTTCGCGTCATTTTCCAGGGGCACCTTGATATCTTCCTTGTCTTGAACATCACTCCGTTCTCTACATTCAGTCATCTTCACTTCTCTAGTTTCTTCTTGAGAGCGATTCTGTTGTTGAGACTGTAGCGCGGACTCAAATCTTCGTTCAAGCTTCTCAAACTTGTCAAAGATCGTAGTTATTGCTGTCTCTACGGTGTTTTGGGTATCTCCGAGCTGTACCAAAATACGAGTCAGTGCATCAGAACGTAATATTGCACGGTCTACACGGTCGAGATGTTGCTTCAATTGTTCGTTCACTGAATCACGTAAATCCTCAAACTTTGCAAACAGGTCGATCTTGATCGAATCCAAGTCTTCATGGGTAAGACCTGATGTAGTCGACACCGGCTCAGCCTGCACAGTCTGTGTAGCTGCACCACCCTTCCTGCGTTTATTCGTCGGCTCAGTGACTCGCTTGGAACGAGTTGCAGCACGACTGCTTCGCATTCGCCAACGCTCGCGGTTCAAATCGACTACTTGTTCTGAATTATCTTCTTGGTAACGAACATTGACTGATGAGCCATCTCGGTCTGTGATGTATGCAACATACCACTTTCGGTAAGGATGCCAGTAGATTTCAATCGATGAGCCCACAGGTGGTACAGAGGCAACATCTCCGTTTGTTTTTTCTGCGATCTGTGTGCGCTTTCGCTTTCCAACTGCAGCCAGGGCTCCTTGATTTGACTTTGAAGGCTTTGAAGGCCCATGGCTTTGAAGTAGTTGCTCTATTTGATGAAAAGCATGACGGCGAGACTGTATTGCATCTTCTGCTGCTTCGAGAAGGAATTTTGCGTGCTGGACGACCCAGGCGAGGTCGGGTCCCTTATTAAACTGAGCAGTGTTGCGCACCAGGAGCCGCATATCGTTGAGGTAATCATCAGTCGATCGATACTTTCGCGCCTTTATCTTCTCGCGGATTTGATTTAGAAAGATGGGGTGTTTGATGAGGTCGGTGTATGCTTTGAGCGTGACAGGTACAGTAAAGTCAACACCGGTATTGCGTGGTCTTGACAAGTAAGTGGCAGAACGTGGACCCGTCTCACCATGTTTGAGGCGCACGATTTTGAGAGGTGGCCCCTGGTCAGCAATGAAGCCCTTAGCATCCCTTACTTCTTTCTCGCATTCAAGCAGTAGGGTTGACAAGGCGGCTTCGGGGTCTTCGCGAATTTGGTCGGCACGTCGACTGCTTGCAGCCTTCTCGGCCTCCGCCTTTTCGTCCATCTCTCGAAGTTCACGCATGATACGCGCCTCCTCGGCTTCGAGGTCATCCAGCTGAAGACGCACATCGCCATTGTCCACCATGTTACGTTTCGAATCGCGAGGCGGCGGATACCGTACTGAAAGCGGGCCTCAAACACGATAGGGTTCGATAGTACGAAGTGCTGTTTGAGATGCAATTTCGCAACGCAGCTTCAAATAGACTCGGCGGAGGGAGAAAGTGCTTTAGCAAGAAACGGGAAAACGTGCTCGGGTGAAGAAGAGGCGGCGGATCAAGTGCTGAACAGGAACCGAGGGTTGTGCTGTACCAGTCCGGCCCAAACAGGAGCGACCCGTCAGATTGCATGTACGTATTCCCATTTGCTTGCCCGCCAAGCTACTCCTCGTCGTGCCCTTGTACTGGAAATTTTTGGAAGTGCGGTTGGGCTTCCAAATTCGATGAAACCGCGCTCTCGATTCATCCAAACTTCCGGTTCTTTTATTTTTCGAAATTTAAAATGAGTCCATCTCTCATCCTTGCTCGGTGCAATTGTACCCATTTCTGCGATGGTATCCGTACTCCGCGGTCTTTGTCGCTAAGTGTGTGAGCTCGAAACTCGACGTCCGAAGCTGGACTTCGGGTGCTTTTGTGTTCCCAAGCTGCGGCTCTTGCGGTGGACTTGCATTCTTTCGAGATTGTCCAGTCCAGTGCTGCGCCTTCACACTTTCAAGGGCACGAAAACACAACACGTCCCTCACTTTCATTTGCCGTAGAACCTTGTGCGCGATCACTATGTGAGAAAACCATCGGGAGCAGGAAGACCACAGTAAACATTTCCTGTACACATCCTACCTTATCAATGACGTACTCGTCGAAAACCACATATATCTCTTCAGTATTCATGACTTCGAAACCTCGTTCTAAAGCCAAAGACGCGTCACGACCCGTCTTTCTCACCGCTGCATTTCAGCGAATGCTGCGGCAGAAGTCATGGTCAAAGCGCTTGAAGACGATGTTCACCATCTCGTCCTTTGTGTTTGCTGATTTGAAGTGGTGGCTCAGCGAAGGAATCCGGCACATACCTGCAACTCTTTCCGCCTCAAGACATCGTTATACATATTATCTTGGGGAAGAGGATAAACCACCGGCTTTGGATGTCTACGCTTCATCTTCAATGCAACAACACATTAGGAACGTGTTAAACAACGAGCCTGATTTTCATGACTTAGAGCCGACACCGATTGTGTTGTATGTTCATGGTGGAGGCTGGGGTTCCGGTAATTCCTCACATTATTCCCAGATGGCCACGAAAATTGTAGAAGTAACGCAATCGCCCGTTCTTGTTCTGTCCTATCGTCTCTATCCGGAAGCAATGATATCAGGCCAGGCCCATGACGTTACGACGGCTCTGCGTAGAATTCGATCTTCGTTTCCGTCACGAAAGATAATTGTCTTGGCACATTCGTCAGGCGCTCATATTACGTCACTCGCATTACTAAAAGAAGCGGAAAAGCAGCAGCCTGTCCTTCTCGCAGATGTTGTCATCTTTACGGCAGGCCCTTTCCACCTTATGCATCACTTTCTCTTTGAATCCCAAAGAGGGGTTGCCCTGGTTTCCCCCATGTTACCAGCAGCTTTAGCAGAATCCGATCACACAAAGTTTGACGAATGGTCGCCTACCGTCATTGCTGAAGGGTTTCAAAAGACGTTAACAGACGACACTAAATCCATTGTGCCTGCTCTGGAAGGAAAGCTTCCAGCGGAAAACATCCACCTACCTGACCGAGCTGAAGGAGATCATAGGGTACCGTTTCCGAAGACTTTTATCATGGCTTCCACTTGCGATACAGTAGTGCCCATGTACAGCTCGCTTCGATTCGCATCAGCGTTGCGAAAGACTGGTTTGTCCTGTGAGCTTCTTATTTACGATTTTGTTACGCACACAGATTGGGTGCTTGATTGGTCAGCGGCGACGAAACCGCGTGATAGGAGTGATATTCTCGATATAGATAAGTCTGACTACCATAGGAGGGTAGCATGCGTCACGCATCTCTGTGGGGAAGAAATTGCCTGCCTCATGAAAGAAGAAGAAAAGGCCATGGGAGCTTGTGCCCATGTCCGTGATATCCTGCGAATAATCAAGGCTGTAGCCGAGGACGAGAACTAGAGCAGCCTAAAATAACGAACCCATAATCCGACTAGATTGTGCACCACAGGTCCATTACTGTTCGTAGGTAACTGGTGGGTGTTGATCTTGTAAGTGCGTAGGGCCTCAACACATCCCTCACCCCGGTCATCTGTGCCACGATTTCCAGGCCCTTGGAACTTCAGGACTCCCGGCCTCAGAGAGTATTGGCACCAGAAAGCTGTTGGATGAATGATCCCAGTGATTCCGTTGCCCGGTGGTCCATTTTTCTTCGCTCCCCGTGTCGTTTGTTTTTGCAAAACGAATGATTAGACTACAGAGTAACGTAGTTGTAAGAACGGCGGCATTACACGGATTCCATCTTCACAGCATTGATTTTCATACCACAACCGTTGTGAATGAGAGAAATGCATCCGTGTGATACGGCACGAATAATGATTAAGCCTTCCACTAAACATAACGAAACGCATTCAGCCGAGCAATGTCATTTCGTACGACTCTGTCGCCCAAGATGCAAAAAAGTATCATGAAATCTAAATGGGTGCATCGGCTCTTAAACGAAACGATGCCGACAGAGCAGAGAGAGAAAGGGGAATCTGAAGGGCGAAAATGACCTTTCTCTTTGTTGTTTGCAAATGGCTCTTACTAACGGACAGTGTGACGTTGACAGAAACGATACAATCGCGCCGGCGCCCCGCGACTCTCGCAGAGAGCTAATCGTCACTGCGCCACTCCCATGTAACATAAGAATTGCGTTTGCTTCGCTTTCCTACCTCATTATGCACCCCTTTTGAATGTTAACCCGCCTAGATTGTGCACCCCAGGTCCATCGCTGGTCATTGGTGACGTTGTTGTGTGCCAGGGTAGTGCGCTAAACTCCTTTTCTGCGCGAAGGAGCAGGAGCCCAAGAACCTGGTTGGAAATTCTCTCCAGCCCCCTAAAACAGTGTGTTATAAGTGCGTTAGAAAACGGTGTATCAGATAAGCATCAGCAAAGGCGTTAAATCCTGCGTTGTCTGCCACGAGAGTGGAAGGAAAGAAGACTTGCACCTGAGCGAATTTCGACGTACCTGTGGCTCTGCCGCACTGTTTCTCTCTCCTCTGCGTTCGTTTCCGTGTTCTTCTTTTGAAATCGGGACAATGCCAGAATCGTAATCAATTGCTGACGGAGGAGACGCAGCGTTCGAAAGTCGCTTCATGACTTTTTTTCGTCTACTGGTTTCAGCTTCAGATTTGGGTTGGATTCTTGATGCTCCGGAGAATTGGCGAAGACGTTGTTTTTCGTCTTCTGCCTCAATTACTGCCACACGCTGGGCGAGGGCCTGTCTACGCCGCTCTGATTCTCTGATTTCTTCATTTGTTGGAACTCCATCACGTCTGTTATGTAACCATGCCCACCACTCCACGGGCATACGATCTGAGGAATTAAGAATGTTTCTATCCTTGTACTCAACATATCGACGTTCAGGTTTTCCTTTCTCTATAAATTCAGAGTAAAACAAATGATGCTCATCTTCTCCGACCAACCTTCTTGACTTCAACCAGTCCCATGCCTTGGATATACGAAGTCTCCACATGTTGAGAAGGAAACACTGTTTTACGGTGCTGGAGTGTTATCCATCCACAGTCGATCGTTCGGGACCGCAGCAGCATGAATAGGGCTTATCATGCGATAGCACTTTCGAAGTCGTCACGAATTTGTAGAGCTACAGTACCGTGCAACGGGTGGTGGTATGATAGCAATGCTATCATAGCATTGTGCTACGGAAGAGCTTTGACCAACAGCTGGACAGGATAAGTTACGTCACGTGGCGCCTCCACGATCACGATAGACAGATCCGTGGTTGGGGACTCTGCTCTCATTGGTCGCCCTCGTGCCTTAGCCACGTCGACCACGTCTAGAAGACGTAATCGGCGTGCCGATCAAAGGTGTGCTCCAGTGGAGCAGCTCCACCCGCAGCAGTCTGATCACTACTGCTGCAGGTGAGCACCATTTTGATTATCAAGACCTTCTATACGCAAATAAAAGAAAAAAAGTGCAGCGCTACAAGGGTAAGATCAGCGGACAAAAATTAAAATGGATGCCATAGTCGATAATCGTCTCGGCCTTGTTGAAGAAGGGACGTTGTGTATCATGAAGACTTTGTATTCTTTACCGCTCTCCCAGCAAGTGGCACCCAGAGAAAAGGAAAATTATATGTTCATGGTTGGCAGTATAGCAGACACGAAGCCGAAGTGCTCAATTAGACAAATTTCGTACCAGTAGCCATTAAGCAAACAGGCATCTTTCTGCTCACTCAACGATTTCTGTGTCTGCCTTCTGAACCTTCTCCTCATCCTTTCCTTCCTCGATATTGATCTTGCTCATATCCATTTCAACGCCAGCTTCTTCGGAAAGATTCTTGATTTTCTCTTTCAAATCTTCAGCATTAACCGGCCCTGGTTCATCTGAGAGCGATGGAGCTGGTTCCTGTTTTGGAGGAATCACAACTTCAGGGGCTTCAACGCTTGGCGACACAAGAGAGCTGACACGTTTAGCGAATCTGTTAATGTCATCTAGCGGGAATCCAGCAGTGAGTAAGGCAAGTTCGTAAACAAGCGTGCAAGTCTGCTTCAACTGGTTATCGTCTCCGGCGACACCTTCAAGCTGCGTCTTGATGTCTTTGACTATTGGGTGTCTTGGATTGATGTCAAGAGTACGAGCTTTGGCCATGAAAGAGGCCATTCCAGGATCAGTTGGAGAGCTCGCTCCGACTTCTCTCATGTACCTCTCCATTGTTGGGGAGATACCGAATGAGGACTGAGTAATAGTGGAAACCGATTCTGTCAGGCGGTCACTGATTTGCACCTTTCCAACCTTATCCGAAAGCAATGTAGTCATGTACTCACATACGGCTTTGAAATCTTCAGCGAGCACCTTGTCTGCCTCCTTCTCTTCGTCAGACTTCAGATCTTCGAGATCCAGGTCCTCCTTCGATACGTCGACAAACTTAAACGAGCTATCCTCCTTATCATCCTCCTTTTGCTTCGCCTCGAACGAACCAATGTTTTGCACAGCAATTTCATCCACGGGTTCCAACAAAAACAAGACCTCGTATCCTAGTTTGCGAAGACGTTCCATCGCTGGAGCAGATTCTCCAGCAGCTCGAGATTCGGCAGTTACGTAGTAGATAACTTTTTGATTCTCCTTCATTCTCGAAACGTAACTTCCCAGGTCAGTAAGCTTGTCCATGCTATTTGTAGACGACCAAAGTGCGAGTTTTGCGAGCTCTTTGAAATGATCGCGCTCTTCGATGATCCCAGCCTTTAAGTAGCGTCCGAATTGGATCCAGAATTTCTCGTAGTCATCATTGTCACGTTTCTTGATAGACTTGAACATGTCAATGGCCTTCCTCACCAACCGCTTAGAGATAATTCGAAGAACACGACTCTTCTGTAGTATTTCACGACTGACGTTAAGTGGTAGATCCTCTGAATCAATAACCCCTTTCAAGAAACAAAGCCATCTGGGAAGGATGTCCTCAAAGTTGTCTGAGATGAAAACTCTCTTAACATAAAGTCGGAGCTGCCGGCCTTCTTCGGGGAACATATTCTGACGGAACTCCGGCGGGAGCGTCTTCGGGCAGAACAGTATGGCACGGAACTCAACATCTCCTTCAACGGCAAAGTGCGTATGTGCCAAAGGCGGGTTAAAGTCACGAGCAATAGTTTTATAGAACTCTTCATACTCACCCTCTTTAACTTCCTTTGGCTTGCGCATCCAGAGTGGCTTAACCTTGTTGATCTGGCTCCACTCCTCTACAGTTCGTGGGACGCGCTTCATTTTCTGCTTTCCTTCTTCATCCTTCTCATCGCCATCAGGAACTTCATCGAATTCGGTACGACTCTCCCAACCATAAACGGGGAATTGGATGAACTCCGAGTATCGTTTCATGAGCTCCACCAGCTTGAAGTTCTCCAGAAACTCCTTGCACCCTTCCTTAATGTGAAGGATGATACGGGTGCCTGATCCGCCTTTGAGTGGTTCAGAGTCGTCTTCAGATATCGTAAACGAGTTGCTTGCGGAAGAGGCCCATTTCCACTGCTTAGCGTTCGGGTCGGAAAATGGCTTTGAGATGACAGTGACCTGATCAGCTACGAGATATGCCGAGTAAAACCCGACTCCAAACTGTCCGATAAGCGAAACATCGTTAGATCCGTTTTCACCGAGAGCGTCTAGAAACTTCGAAGTTCCGGAGGTGGCAATGGACCCAAGATTATTTATCAACTCCTGTCGAGTCATGCCAACGCCATAATCCTCAATCGTGACTGTTCCAGCGTCCTTGTCAGCCTTGACATATATTTCTGGAGAGCCAGCGCCAGATCCTGTACTAAGGGACAAGAAACGCTTCTTATCACATGCATCGGAAGCATTGCTCACGAGCTCACGAAGGAATACCTCTTTGTTGGAATACAAGGAGTTGATGATGAGATTCATAACACGACTGACCTCTGCTTGGAACTCAAAGGTCTCCGAAGAAGGAGACGAAGTCTCTGCGACGGTATCGGTGGCCATCCGCGGAATGACGCGGCATCGTCGCGAATTTGGCAGCCGAGCACTGACTGCATTGGCACGCAACGGGTTGCAAACAAAAGTAGTGCGCAGCGCCCGTGGGGTAGCTGCAGCTACGGAGGGAGGGACAAAGGCCGGCATTGTAGGCGGGAGAACCAGAGCGAGAGTCAGATATGAACAACTACGAGAAGCGAGGAGTTCAGAGACTACCTTCGGTAGCAGGTCGGTGATCTTGCAGGCGGTGGTGGGTTTATAAGGTTGGAGGCAGATCCTTGTGCGCCGCCGTCGGCATGGAGCGGGATCTGTCTTGCCGCGTGATGTAGCTCGTTGACGATGTTCGTTTCCAGCTCGCATTCAGCATTTTCCACGGCGCACGCGTGCTCCGACTGTCAAACGGCTTTGATCTCGGTTTGGAGCGGCTAGACCAATGGCAAAAGAACACGTTGCATGAAGCGAAATTTCTGGAACAGTCCTGGACTGGCGGGTATCTGGCCACGATTCCACGTGGGGGCGCCAACAAAAGGGTGGCGCAGCACCGCTCGCTTTCTGCTATTCATGCAAAAGTACAGCGCACGACTGCTGCCCGCACTGGAGACTGCAGGTCTGTAATTTTATAAGGTGAGCTGCAAGCTTGATTTGTGTTGCTGGCGTGTCAACTGGCGGAAGCGCGACCTCAGCTGCCGCCAAAATACTTGGGGAGCGAACCGAAACTGCCAAAATGCCGCGCACCGCCGTCGCAACAGCCACTCGTCACCGGCCCGAGTCCTCCGTGCGCCGCCGCCCCGTAACCCCTCCGCCTCCTCCCCCGACCAGCGCGCGCCGCGCGCAGCCCGTCTTCGTCAAATGATCTGTAGCTGTTCGGCCTCGTCGCTGTCATGAGCTCCTCCTTCCCCACAAGCTGGGAGCCCTACGGTTCGTCGCAGCAAAATGCCGCCCTGGCCTGGCGCCGCCCCGCTACTCTGCCTTCGCAGCAGCCGCCGCCGCTTTCCACTAGATGGCAGTCCACACAGGATGCTTCTCAGGCCTCCCCGCTTCCTTCTTTGGATCCCAACCAGCGTGTGGCTCCTGACTTATCGGCATTCCAAGCAAATGACCGCGAGCAAAAGTCTGTTGCAAGGTTCGAGTCCCTGAGGGAAGAAATCCAACAAGTCACAGCTCAGTTGCGACAACTCAACTCTAATATTGAAACCCTCAGAACTTCACAGGCACAGCCTTTTCCAGCACTCATTGCGGAGGTAGGGCGTCTCAGTCAGCTGATCGGCGAACTCGTACAGCGGCCGGCTGTCCATGGCCACCAGTCAAATCTTGAATTTGCAATTGCGTCCTCGGAGAAACGAATAACCGACACCGTGTTGGCTATCACTGATGTTGCTACGAGTGTCCAAACTTCCTGCGCCGCCATTATTCCCAGACTGGACTCTGGGTTGGGATCAGTAGAGAGGCTTATTCATGCTGCGACTAGCTCTGTTGCTGCTGATGTTCCGAAATGGTTTGAGCTCGCGTTTCGGCAAATGGCCACTCATCACATAGCGCCAATGCTCTCGGAGTCAGAAGCACGTGTTAAAGCCCAGTTTGAGAGAAGTTGCACCGATATGATCACGGGAATTGAAAAGCATGTTAGCATGACCGTAGGAAATGGCGTGGCACAAGTTCTTAACAGGATCTCGTTGGAGCAGACACTCGGTGCGCAATCGACATCTGTGTTCCCACCGACGGGAGTAAATCTACTTTCGTCGAACGACGTTGGTGACACAGAACCTAAGGCCAGGCCCACAGGCATACCGAGTAAGGATGCTGACGTAGAACAATCGGCTAAAAACTCAACCGCCGTCATGTCCGAGAAGAAAACTGGACTTCCAGGCCCGCAACCCCCGCCTGCAAACCCGTCAAGAGCCCAACGTGCTGACGATGGCAAAGAGATTCCATTTGCTGAGGAGAAGAAATATTCGCCAAAGACAACAACACCCTTAGAAACATCGGTAAAACCGAAGGTCCCAGTCCTACTCAACGGGAGCGCCAAAACTAATTTAATCAATGGGTCGGAGAGTAAAGCAGACCCCCCACCAGCAGAACAGAATGGAAATAGTCTCTCAAATCCAAAAGTGGTAACAAAAGAAGTGTCTCCGCGAAAGGAGGAAGATTCTGCTGTAGAAGAACTTGATATCTTTGAAGAAAGTGAGGTTCAAGGGAAAGGAACACCGTCCAAAAATAAGGGGAAAGAAGAAGGTCAACGCCGGAATGGAAAGCAGGGTGTCCGACAAGCGAGACAACGGAAGCAGGATTACACAGAACCAAGTGCCGACCTCGGCACAGACAGTTCAGAATCAAAGGACCCATCCGAAGAGGAAGGTGAAGAAGAATCTGAATGGGAGTGTAACGAGTCCGATTCAGAATCCCATTCCTCTGGTGGATCCCACGGAGTTGAAGGCTTTCATCGGCCAGGGTCAAAACGAATGAAACGATCTTTCGTGAGGCGTTCAAAACGGCAAAGACAAACATAGCGAAGACAAATAGGGCCACTTCACATCGTTTCTCAACATAATGCATATACTCGAGCGTATCACGGAAGATGATTCTCGTTCCAAGCTTTGAAGCAGCAGGGAACATTTCTTGCGAGAATCGGGACGTGAGTTAATGTCTGAGGATTTCTAAGGCTATTGCATTTGACAAGGACAATGCAAATACTTAGTGGCCCGCTCTGCATCGCAAATCGAGGGGATCAACACCGCTATTTTCCATAGGTCTCTATAAACAAAAACATGAAGTGAGCTACTTCGTAAAAAGAACTTGTGACATATAATTACGTATTCACGGAGGACAGTGCCGGGAGCAACAAGAACCAGTTGCGGACCTTCTTGTGGCTCTTGGGTGAAAACCGTAATTTGGTTCGGCGTTGACCCATAGGCAAGTAAGATCCGTGGTAAGGTCATAACGAGCTTCGACAGACATCGCAAAGGCCCATTTCGCTGTCGAAATCTGCTGTGTATATCGCGTCATACTGGCATATGTATCACCATCAGGCCATCCACATTTATTCTTGTGCCTCAAGCTATAAGATCGTCGGAATTTGAAAAGGTTCGAGGTTTATTGAGAGCTATGGAAGTCAGTCTTTCGACTAGATTTTCAACTTCACCGGTCGATTGCATTTTGGAGCGAGAAAAACTTGGCAAAGCTAGTCGAGCGCTCTCGAGTGTTCAGGTCTGGAACAGGCTTATCATGTGATCTCTACGAAACACAGTTCCGTGAAGATTATCGCCATTTATCGTACGGCACCTCTCAGTTCGGGTTGTAAGGTTCCCTTCAACTCAGACAATTTCGGATTCTTTTGGCTTAACGCCCTTAACGTTATCCATGTACCCTTGTAGAGAGTTCATATCATAGTGATATTAAAAGCTTTCACAGGAATAAATCTGTAACACTTCCCGGACTTTTGTTCTTTCTAATTGTAATTGTGCGACTCATCTGTCAGGAAAGAGATTTTTATGCACCTGTCGCCCTAATGTGTTGAACAACGTCGAACATTATGTCCTGCGTTGTCCACGACGGACTCTGTCTCGAAGGCTCTGTCTGCCTTCTGCAAAGGATCGTCGGAATTTAACAGTACCGGAGATCATCAAGAAGTGGCCCGAAAAAATGTTAGGTTTCTTAGTGAGAGAGCGTTTCTTCCAACGCTCTGCGTAGAAATTGAACTATCGCGCCCGTAAATGAGAGAGAGAGAGAGACAATTTCTCCTTTCTTCTAAGGAAAGATGACATTCTCCGGCAATCCTATGCATCGCGGAAAGCGTTGACAGAGTCTGTGTGGGTTGCATCATGCCGACACGTTCAAAACTTTGTGGAGTGGCTGTGGACAAGCTCCGTGACATCTGGAGACATTTGGCGATTTGCGCATTCTTCAATTACGTCGAAGGCACGGCAGGTAGGCTCATGGTCAAGCAGTGTTCTCTTCTTGCTTCGTAGCTACTAGCTTCAACCGCTATTCGCGAAACGCATTCCGCACTTTGGATCGCTCACAGCCGTAAAGTAGTTCGCATGCCGTTTGCGTTCTGACACATGTGTGGGGATGTCGTGGGTGGATGCGCAGTGCTCTAAAAGCGATTGGTTCGAGTGCGGAATTACTGGAACGCTACCCTTGTACGAAGGATAGTAGGCTCGCCAAGTACCTTTGTACTTAGAATTGGAGAAAGTGAAATGTGGTCACCCTGGGCGACTGCACACGAGCCGTTTCCTATAGGAGTCCCAAACCACGTGGGTCCCAAATATACTTTTTTTACCAGATATTCTTCGTGTTGATTCTGGTTCACCCATTCCTTCATCAGTGTTCTCGGAAGTTGAACTGTCTTTCACATATTTCATCTCTCCTCACGCTTCTCTACATAACCTAAAGCTGTCATGCTCCAGAGCAGTTCTTATGCACATCTCGTTGCACGCCCCCTTTTCTTGCGTCCATCTATTGAAGAGGCTTTGACTTTTAGAATCACGTTTCCGCTTGTCTAGACATTGAAGTTTTTATCAGGAATATACCATTGACATCTTACTCCTCAAGCATTAGGATGTCCTTTCCGGTGCAAGCCAAGCGACCTTAAAAGAATTTCGTGACAGTCGGACTAACGCTTTTGGAAAGTTATACAGTTTCCACATTCTTTTGTACTTATACTGGATCCTGAACGGGTCTTTACGTGCAAAACTCAGATCATACGACTTAAGTAATTTTCTGTTCAATGACATGCTTCGCTCTTCCCCCAGCTGGGATAATTACGACTAGAATGCCCCCTGGATTTCTGCCAATTAAGGGGGTGCCGCGCCCCGTGCATCGTCAAAGTCTTAGGGTTGCTGTGACAATGAAGCGTCCATCTAGCTCAATGCTGCCCCGCATTGTCGTCCTTCCTGGTGAGTTTAAGTAACACATTTCCTCTAAACAAACACGACATTTTCTGACATATCCAAATGCATGTCCCCACAAAGGCTTAGATGGAACGGATCTCTTGCTGGACCCTTTTCGCAAACAGCTATGTGCACCTGATGATCCTGATCGAGTAATTGCAGTTGATTACCCGTATGACCGTATTCTCTCAGTTCCGGAGATAGCTTCTTTTGTTATAGACAACTACTTGTCAAAACTTGCAAGCGACAATCGAGGTTACGTGGTCGTGAATCAGTCCTTTTCGGGACATATTGGTTTGCAACTAGCTCGCCTTAATTTGCCCGGATTGCTTGAAGGGCAAGTATTTATCAACTCTTTTGTTTCCCCACCGGGTCCTTCATTCCTCCGAAATATTCCGTTAGGCGCGACGACCTCTTTCTTCAAGAATCAGCCACCTGCATGGATGGTCAGTCGGTTTTTCTTAGGGCCAAATGCAAAGGGAATGGACCATGTCCAAAAACAGGCATCTCTAGTGCAGCCGGAAGTGATGACCCATCGACTTTCGCTTTGTTTGAACGAGAATTCGTGGCATGCATGGCGCGATCGCAACTTGCTATGCTCGTCTCGAACGATGTATCTGCGCGGCGATGATGATTTTCTCATCTCTGAAAGGCAAGCGCGGCAGATGCGATCAGCGCGACCAGACATTTCATGGGTATCAGTGCCAAGTGGTCCTCACATGTTGTTGCAACGATATGGAACCGATTGTGCTGCTGCCGTAGACGAATTTTGTGTTGGATTACACGAACGCTATTCATCTTTAGAGTCCTTCGTTTCGGGCGCGGCTTTCTTGGAGAAAGGCGAGGGAATAAGCTTGGAAACCCGCTCCCTATAGTCGGCGTACGCTGGATATTTCTGCATCAATATCGTCTCTGATAAGAGCATTGTGGTTTGAAAGAGTACAATGTACAGCACAGGACCGATTAAAGTCCAGTTCAACCACTGCGAACTTGGTGAAATCGAAAACAAGTAGAAGAAACACCAAACCATGATTTCTCCGAAATAGTTCGGATGGCGACTCCAGACAAACAGTCCGGATTGCACAAAACCGCGTTTCACCTCATCAATTTGTTCCGGTGTCATATTCAGCTCCACGACATCAGCCCTCTGCGAACCTTTCATCCATTTCGCTTTACGATTCTGAAAACATTGCTGTTGAAAATCTGCAATGGACTCGATAAGGATCGAGAGAGCCATTCCGATGGCCGCGATGATGTCAATGACTGTGAACTGCGGGCTAAGCCCTCGACCTGTCCACGCAATGTATAACGGAGATGATCCGAAGGCCAGAAGCAGTGTCATGTTTCCAACAACCAAAACAGCGTAAGCAAGGG
The DNA here is from genome assembly GCA_030374735.1 of Gracilaria caudata. Taxonomy (NCBI): domain Eukaryota; phylum Rhodophyta; class Florideophyceae; order Gracilariales; family Gracilariaceae; genus Gracilaria; species Gracilaria caudata. The sequence continues at coordinate 62,035 of JASCIV010000002.1, forward strand.
CAAATAGAAAGCCATTCTTGACAACATTGGCTCGAAGCCAGGGATAACGATAGTCCAGATGTCCAGGTCTGTAGTATCCACGAGTAAACGATCCATATGTTAGTCGAAGACCCCACGCAAAGACCAAGGCTGCCATGATCGTTAGTCTGAAGTCGAGAGAGGAGTTTGTCCGACGATCGTCGCTAATAACTGGATGGGACGCATATAGAAGAGCATAAACCATTGGAATGAATGTCCAGAAGCGATCGTTCCATGCGTATGAGCGGGTCAAGATACACAAAACCAACTGAATGAATATCAAGAAAGCAGTTATCCAAAAGGAAGTGACAACAGGGTTCAGTGCCACGATTGTATCGTATAAACTCGCCAAGGTGAAGTTGTTCACAAGCTCCGGTAGTACCCTGATGGAAGCGACGTTGATGGTGAGGATAACCTGAGAAAGATGGTGTGATGCACTCATTGTGCCTGTCCTCTGCAGAATCCGACTACTGGGATTGGTGTTCGGGTTTTGCGTAAGAGAACTCGATACCCCCTGGATTCGCCCTTACCGTTGGGTATCCCCTTGTATCCCTAAATCTACAAGCTCTCGTGCTCACTTTCTCACAATCTCACAGCTCTAGTGCAACCCAGAAGCCCAAGTTTTGCCCTTCCTAAACCGGGTTGATGCCGGAACAATCTACTCCGCGTTAGATTAGGATGATTGATTACTCTGGCCTCTTGGGCAAACTGGATATCAGCAACCACAACTAAATGCCTCTCGTCTTCCTGCTCCGAATGTGGAATGATTGCGGTGAAACGATTTCTACGAATGTACAACGATGGTCTTGCATATATCAGAGCGGCTGCTCGTCGCACCTAGTACGAACCTCGCGGTCTATCACGGATCCCGCGAATGGAAAACAACACGAGAAGCGGCTGTTTTGAATACAACACAAGCCGTTGCAGAAGGGTATGGCTGGCAGTTTTGTGCGCAGAGGTGCGAAGGTAGATTCCAAGACAAAGCTCAACCACCGAACACTTCGACCAGTCTTTGCAGACGGGTTCTTTAAAAGAGACTCTTTCGTGGTTTTGCTGGATTGACAATCCAACCAAAATCATGCCGCAGATCAACGTTAGGGATATCGATATCCTAGTAAAATCCCGTACGGGATTCCATACATATCCACTGCGGAGCGGTGTAAGCCATCGTTCCCATCATCATGATCCGAACGGTTGAGAATTTGGGCTGAATTGCCCTCTTCGCCTCTGGTTTCCTGGATACTGTACCAAACTTTGATTCTAAACTCTGAATTTCAGTACGATAGCAGTTTTGCGACGGTCGGGGAGAACTTTTTGTACAAGGGTAACGCGAGTTGGGGATCACACATGCAGAGGCTATTGACCGCTTTACTCGCGCAGGCGAGATATGTAATCGAGTAGAAGGCATTTGCGCTTACCATCTCTGCTGTGGGTGCGACGAAATCCAAAACAGTTCGAGAACATACGCAGGCGCAAAGAAAGGGGGCAGTCAACCGTTCACATTACTTCAATCAAGACATTACCACCTACCATGTTCAAACTTTTTGTGAGACTGGCCGTGCCGCTCCTGATGGCGATTGTGGGCGCACGCAAGGTCCTCAAAGCAGGCAAAAAGAGAAAGGAAGCGAAGAAGTTGGAGTCGGCTCCCGAAAGTGCAGAGCAGAGTGAAACTGGACCTGACTCGCCATTGGATCAACCCGCACACAACGAACTGTTCTGCATGGGGTCCGTTGCAAAACAGCCAAAGAGGAAACAGAGATTGTCCCGAACTTCATGGAACCGGGGCAGTAACAACATGGGCAGTCTCCACGGACAGCCAAGGTCTCCTGGAGGACGTGAAGTGGACAGCAATGTGCTGGATGTGGAGAGCTCGGCTCCCGTGGAATCCGAGAGAGGGGAAAGATCTAAACCTGAACCGGTGGAGCGACCGAGCACCAAGCGTTCGAGGACGTGATATTGCTACATTTTGGCATTGACAAACATTCGCGTCGCTTGTGATACAGAAGGGCTAATTGTGATGAATGACTTTGCTTTTCTCGTCATGACTGTTATGGAATACTTGCTGTTCTACACTGTGCTCTCTCGTTCCCTCCTCCTCCATATCACACCCGCATCGTGTGCGCAGCTTGTCCCTCTGTTTCAACGATAATCCCGCTCCACAATAACGCTAGCGTCTTCAACCCCCGTTAGAGTGTGATAATTTGCCCACAATCGAACGAGTGACATTATCCTTGAACACAACAGACAAAACCTAGAAAGGGTTGCAGCCAAAGTAAACAGCCTCGACATTTGACGCACCTTCGTGGCATTCGTAAATCTGATCGCAACGAGCGCAATCATATGTTTTGGATGTCCAAACCTGTACGCCAATGGCATTCAAACGGATTGGACGTCCAGAACCTCAAAATGAGCAGCTCCCTCATCTCGTCTCCTTTGAGCACTTGGCATTGAGCAAACGGAGAACTTGTTGCGCATTCCGCGGAAGAATCAGGCCGCGTGTTAAGACCAGGCCTGGCTTACGACAACACTCCACTGCGCGAGCGATTTACGCGTTAGAGCAATGCGCAGGGATGTTAGCGTACCCACATGACCGCGCAAAGCGAACACCCAAACTTGTTCTGCGTTACCTGGGGTTATTGTGACTAATAATACTACACTACTGATGCCAACAATACTCCCTGGACGGTGTCTAAAAGATTTTTGCTGCTCAGCGGCATACTCAGATTTGTGCAATGGCCCAGCGTTGGGACGACGTCGGCTTCTTAAGTAACGGTTTCAGTAAATTCTTTCAGTTCTTGAAGTTAAGGGCGACCGTCAGGCTCGTTACAAAATTACAACAGAGATGGAGCCGCGTCGACTCTTCTGGATACTTCACAAAACGAGAATCCTTTAGCGACGATTCTCTTGATTCCCAGAACTGCGGTTGTGGAACTAACAGATATTGGAAGCACGAGTAGAGTGCCGATTGAATTAGATGCGTTTATGCAAATAACGGAGCCCTATCGTTGATCGGACAGTAGCGCCCATTGCCATTGTGAGCAATCCACAGGAGCAACTTCTAACGCGAAAGGGAATAAGCTGCATGATACAAAGGCCTAGCCTTAGGCCGAATAAACGGATGGCGACACAGAGAGCAAGAACGTAAAACCAGGCCTTGTGCTGAGCCATGTCCCAACTGTCCAAATCAATCGCATAGGTACAACTCAGCACTGTCGGATAACAATGTTATGCAGATAGAAGCCCTTCTGGGCCCATAACTGTAATATTCTTGGGAATGCCATGAATGCCATTCCAAGAATGTTATAGTTATGGGCCCAGGGGGGCTTTATCTGCAGATTCCGACACAAGTTGCAACCACGCGCCGAGTTTGTTACCAACAAAACCTCTTGCACGGCTACATGGAGGTAGAAGTTCGCGAGGGAAAAACGGAAAGTTGTTTGAATACGTGGATAACGTCGAGGTTGTCATGGCTGAAAGGTGACCTGATGGCTGCAACAAGTAATGGTGAACTTGATATTCTCCGGTGTCGAAATGGGCCAGGATTAGCTCCGACTGCCCAACCATTTCTCTTATGGGAACGCATTATGTTTTGCTTGGAAAACGAACTTTTGTTGCACTACTTACCCAACGAATCTAGCACGAAGAAGAAATATGCAGCTCGCAGTGTTTCGTGGTGAACATGAGTTGTGAAGGAGACTGACTGCCGGAGCTGGAATGTGCGATTTGCTTCAAACCTAACACCGTTTGTGGATGTTTCAACTGTTCGACTGAAATGGACAGGGTATCTGTTCAACGCCATGGGTAGCCCTGTGTACAGAAAGTTTCCATCACCGAACGCCGCCTAAGTGCACCACAATGGCGCTTTAAGAATGGAAGCTTTCACTGCACCATACATGCAGGAGATAATAACATACACGAAAAAGGCACTACAAGGCGGGTAGTGTTACAGCCGGATGATCTTGCTCATTGGCGTCGCATAGAGCCACTGGCGGCTTTGGCAGCAACTTTCCTTGTTCAAAGGCATAGTCCTTGACAACGGCCTCCCCTGGCATGAACCTCACAGAATAGCGAGCAATTCCTTTTCCCTTGCCTCTCTCCGACCCAGGTGTGAAAGGATTACCGCGGTGGAACAACCAGCGAGTGTGCAGGATGACATCGCCGGCTTTCATAATCGGCGTCTCTGCAATACGCTCAAGTCGGGCATTCTTCTCCGGGTCAATGGTGGCCAGCATGCAGGTTTTGCCCTTGATAGCCTCGCGACAATCCAAGAAGGGCGACAAATAAGAGCGAGGGGCCACGGTCAAGCCACCCCCTTCTTCGGTGACGTCGTGCAGCGCAATCCACGCATTGACCCCGGGCCCCGGCGCATCAGGCGGACACGGCCAGAACAAAGCGTCATCAACATGAAAGTTGCAGAACTTGTTGGCAGCGTTCTTCCGAGAGAAGGCATCTCTCAGCACGACCAAGCCGCGCTGCGCTCGACTCACGGGCGTGAGCTGGGCGGCGGCGGCGGCGATTGGCGACGACGTGGCAATCTCGCGGAACACCGGGTCGAAGCGCCACACGCGGAAGAGCAGTGAGTCGTGCAACGGATTGGCGGACGCGGCGGCTTCCACGGTGGGCAGTGCGGCATAGACGCGTTGCAGAAGCGCAGGGGAGAGCAGCGACGGGACGACGATGTAGCCCTTCTCGAAGAAGGTGTCGATTTGGGCGGCGGATAGAGGCCCTCGCTTTGCGAGGAGCGCAGGGGAGGGGCGCACGAGCTCCTCACCGGGCTGAACTGTTGCAACGGTCATTGCGGCGCAGCGACTGCGGAGGCGCGGGGTACAGGGCGGTGGTCGGGAGGGGGCAGTTATGAAGGAAGCTGGACGTGGGATGCGGAAGGCCGGGATGGATCACGAACATTGGGTGGCGGTAGAAAGGCTTTGAACTTGGCCAGTCGTGCAAATTGTGGGGTGCGTGGGATGTTATGACAAGCCCAAACGCGTTGTCGCTACCGTAAGAAATGCGCCAATTGTTCATTGGCATGGAGAAAAGGTATCTTCGCGTTGTGATTGCCACTGGCAGAGTGCAAAATGGACGACTTCGACGATTCCGTTAACCTCAATGAGCGGCGGCAGCCGCAAACGACGCGACCGGCGTGTTGTTCCGCAGCGCGTGCGGGCGCCATGGAGCCGTCGCTGAGCGCGTCCAAGCTGCTCAAAGTGGAGCGGCACCCGACGTTGTACACCAAGTTGGTGCCCACGCACGCTGCGCGCCGCGCTGCGCCGCCACGAGCGCGTGTGGGGACCGATGTGCCAGCGCCACGAGCACCACTAGCACCACGAGCAGTGCGCCGAGCGCAGCAACATCATCAGGGGAATGTGATTGGTGACTTCGTCATATCGTCATCGTGACCCCGTGAAATACATGTTAGCATGCCTCGGTCACGACATGATGTCGTACTGTACGACCGACGTGATGATGCTTTGGAGCAAAGCGCTGGTTGATTAACTGCATCACTACGCTTGGCACAGTGGCGCTTCGTGCAGTCGTGCAGCTTTTTGCTCCGTGCTCTGCACATGGCATCTGCGCAAGGCACAATGGGGCTATGTGCAGAGCGAATCCGCAGCAAGAAGTCTACTTCCCGACGGCCACGCACTTTTTGTTCGTGCGAAACCAAAATCACTGTGAAACTGACTATCAACTTGTTCTGAAAAGGGCGGCTACTCCCGCGTGTCTTCGCTTCTTGTTCTCATGTGTGAGCCACGTACGCTTATTTTCTCGTATCGCGTGCGATGTGCGTGTTGGTTCCCCTCTGACGACACTGAAGATACACGACTAGTTGCGTGAAGCACACCCAGCTTGAATCACTTTCTTGACACCATTACTCACCTTAACATGCATGAATACCTGACAAACGGTATAAAAAAGGCCCGGGCAGCTGCTATCACCTACCGATGTGGAGAGGAGCAGCTGTGCCCTTCTCACGCCCACAGGAACAATGTCTCGCATTTCAGCCGCGATTATCCGAACCAAACCCGAGCGCCAAAACTGCGCGGAAAAGTGTGCCAGCAAGTCTGGCTTGCCAAGCGGCGTCAGGCGCCAGATTTACGGCTGGCTCGATGAGAATCTGTCCCATCTCATCGACAAAGCCGCCATTCGTTTCGGTCTTTTTGATGATGGGCAGCTGCTGCAGACCAAGCTCGATTCCAACAAAAAGAGCCCGCACCATCTTCACATTCATCACAAAGTTACCTCAAACCAGTCTGTCCTCAACTTTCCATGCCTTGCAAATGTACTCCAAGTCACGTTCTCTTTCTTGTATGACCAACTTTCTGATTTGTTCCTTGGAGTGAAGGACGAGGTGTTCTTGAGCACGGCCTGTTTTACCATGCGACTGTATTTGCCGCCGGAAGATAAGAGACTGCACACGCCAGACAACCTGTCGCATCTAAAGGATGAAGACCGTCACAATGCTGTTGTGTTTCGAGGTGAGGAAGTTCACTCAGTTGACGCCGTGATAAACCCCGCTGTTCACCTTGAAATGGCCAACTTGAAACAAAAGATCCATCTTCCTCATGCTGAACAGTACTGGGCCTTGATACGCTTCGCATCCAAGTTTGACAGGGATCCGATTGAAGTCGGAAACTTCCTGGTAAGAAAGATGCTCCGATTAAAGGATAAAGAGAAACTCAAACGAGAACACTTTGTGGATGCGATTGCAATGATTGCCGGCGTTAGGGATGAACTTGAGGCTGTTTCTTCCAGAGCAGATGATGCCAGAACGTTCATGAACAGTTTGCATGAACAGATTAAACTGCGATTAGATCAAATCTCCCCGGACCTGATTGCGGCTTTGAGTATGTCTTGGGCACTTGCGATGCGTATCACCGTCGTGGAGGAGAAATGCACGGTTCGTAGAGGAATAAGAGCGTGTAACCTGGTGGAGAATGAAGGATGTCATCGATTCTGGGAGTCTAGGTTTTTATTTGCCGGTGAGCAGAGTCGCTCAAAGAGTGGACGACCCATGTTTATCGGCGTTGCTCTGGATACGATTTTGGGCAAGGTTTGGAATGCCGACATGACATATGAACATTGTTTGTGTCCCCGGAAGGGCTGGTCCTGTAGCTTACAAGCTGTCACAAAGGATCGATGGGACAAGTATGTTGCCGCCAAAGATTTTTCACTTTCGGCTTTTGCGGATGATAAGCGCTTTAAACCAAGAGCCGGTATTCATGTCAACTTTAGTAATGGCCTCGACAATTTCAGTCCCGTAGGCTCTGTTCTGCTCTCGCCTTTGTGAGAGAGTGATTGGGTTGCTCCTCCGATTTTGGTATTAAACGGGATGTCCAGAGAGTAAATGAGAGAGATGTTCCGCCGGCATCGAGCGCTGCTGATCACAATTGATCCGAGTTCGGCAGGTGCACGTTCAAGTACTCGTCTAACCCTACGGTACAGCAAGGTCACGTGTACAGAACAAATCTTGTGAGAAACCCTACACCGCCCACATTCGCCAAGCGATAATGCATTCGACCTTCGTTGTGATCTTCAAAGTTCGGAAGATCACGTCGAATTGAGTCCGTTCATGACGACTTCTTCATTGTCCACTCCATATTGGGTCTAATTCCAGACATATTAGGGGCATCGTCGCCCCGTACCAAAAGGGCTAACGTTTTGTTGTCGGCCAAACTGCGAAAGTTGTAGCTCCCTTTCCGATCGGCTTTGCTACAGCTACATTACATCATGTTAGCCTTCTTGCAAACTTGTGGGTTACCACAACGTCGATATACCAGTTTATCTTCGAAAAGCTCCAATTTCATATGCCAAGGAGGTCGGATCATTTCCCGAACGACCAGAAAAACAGCGTCTCGGCACTTTGCAACGATTAATGCAAACCTTGACAATCAATTGGCCGTTATGGTCAACGGAATACCGGGCAAAATGGCCTCGGCAACTGCTGAAGAAGTCGTTCGCAGAGGCATAACGCTTGCGAATGAAGCCCTCACCGGGCCTGGCATGCAGCGCAGCGTGCAAATTGATGGCACCAACGTTGCTCTTTCACCTCCTGATGACCACGAGCAGTGTCTTCAAAGAATACGCCAGAAGTATCCAAGAGTAATTGTCGTGGACTACACTCATCCGTCTGCTGCTAATGGGAATGTTGAAAAATACTCAAATGAAGGACTGAGTTTTGTAATTGGCACCACGGGCGGCAACGAAATGGCGATGAGGGACGCAGTTAACGCTGCAGATGAAGTATATGCCGTGATAGCTCCAAATATGGGTAAACAAATTGTGGCATTTCAAGCAATGATGGAGATGATGGCCGAACAGTTTCCAGGAGCTTTTCAAGGATACAAGCTCACTGTCAAAGAGTCTCACCAATCAACCAAAGCGGATACTTCGGGCACTGCAAAGTCCGTAGTGGGCTCATTTAATAAGCTAGGCCTCGACTTTGGCATTGACGAGATTGATAAAGTTAGAGAGGAAGAGCGTTCCAAGCACGAGATGCAAGTGCCTGAAGAATATATTACATCAGGTCATGCGTATCATACCTATCATCTCACAAGTCCAGATGGTACAGTGAACTTCGAATTTCAACATAATGTGTGCGGAAGACGGTTTTACGCCGCGGGAACTGTAGACGCAGTTCAATTTCTCGACGTTCAGCGCGAAAAGAGGGAAGCTCAACGCATCTTCAGCATGATTGATATCCTTCGAAGCGGTAAAATGTCCTGATCTTGATTACGTACAATCCCAGCTAGTCATCATCAAAAAAGATCCCCTTGATAACTCCAAACAAGCCACCTATGGTCCCCCCCTCTTCGCCGTCACTATCCCCACCCCAGGAGTCGTTGTCTGCACTCCAAGCGTCATTGTCGGCGTACGGATCATCAAAACCATGATCTGGTTCTTCAAATGTGGCCCATTGCGACTCGTCAGTATCTGCTGCTTGGCTTGAATCGCCAAACTGATCCTGTCCGTAAGGATCTGCGTCTCCCAATCCCCCTGATTGCGAAGTGGTCTCTGCCGGATCAGCGTTGAATTCCGCGTCGTTGATTTCATATGGCGTTTCAGCATCCGGTGCTGTGTCGCTCATGGCATCGGACAAAACGTCAGCACCAACCGCAGCACCTGCATCCGCTCCGGCAGCAGCAGCGCCAGCCCCTGCTCCCGCCCCTGGTGGAACCGGGGTGGGTGCTCCCACTGGTGGCATCATCATAAGTCCAGGTCCTGGACCGCGGCTATGAAGACTGAAGTAATCTGAGGATGTACAAATGCTGGTTAGTTCGTAAGTTCGTGGGTACATCGCACCTGCTCAAAACATTGTGCAACGTACCGAAGTCAATAGCAATTGCAGCACCAAGAATAACGGCGCGTTCGCGTTCTGCTAGCTTTTGGGCGCCGTGCTCTTCTACAGGCGTGCTAACTGTCGCAGCGTCATAGACAAGTGACTCATCGTGTGCCAAGCCGTACGACGGATCCATGCGCAAGACATACTGTCTGGCATCCGTAAACAGCTCGCGCGCAAATCCTGTGAAATCCTTGTTGACGGACGCGATTCGGTTACCGTCAACATCACGCATATCAAAGTCTACGGCAAGAAAGCCAGAATCAACCTGAGCGAATTGGGTCTTTTCGACGTAGAGGTTGTACCTTCTTCTCCACATGTGCCAATTCATGTGTACTTCTCCTATTACTTCACCTTCCGGAGTTTCCACAAATATGGATGTGGATACAAGATACAAAGGACGGCGAATTTGAAAGATTATATTCCGATCCTTGTCAAAGACCGTAGCTTTGAATGGACGGCGGGTACGAAGAACATTTCTGGTGACGGCACTTCCAAACGAACCCTCCTGCGCAACATGATCAAGGCATATGGTTAGCGCGAGGCGTGACGTAACCGCTCAATCGTTAGACGCGATTTCATAGTCGGTACATACTTCTGCTATATATCCTACCACTTGTCCTCCAGGTGCAGCGCGAATTGTATACTTATTAGCTTGCTCAAAGCCAATGATTATATTAGCCCACTCATACTCACGCGTAACGACAAGAGCTGGCGGTGACAACACAAGTTCACTGCCAGTGGCTGTTTGAATTGCATCGGGTTTAGCAACTGACTGGGTTTCAGAAGTGCAAAGTGCTCGTGCTGGTAATCTTGATGTACGCTTGCTTGTCGGAGTTTCAAACCGCAGGGAAATTGGAAACGAAGAGCAAGCACGAAACGAAGCGATGTGGCTCAAAGGCTGTAATGGTCTGGTCGAATACCGAAACGAGTTAGAGTTTGGGAGTGCGGGCCTGCCCCAAGACGCATACAAGTATCGGCAGCGATGCGATAACAGTCGAGACATGCTCGCATGCGTGCAAAGGAAGATGAAAGCTCAATTGCCGGAGAACAACTACTTCCGTCGGCAGTATCTCAAAAGGCAACGTCAAGTTGAACTTCATGTAGCGTTCTACCCCTGTAACGAAGGGTATTTGCAGGCAATTCTTGTAGCGCAAGAACGAAAAGTGGCAGATGACGTTTCGAGTCGAAACTTTCGACCTACAAATTCCGAACTTTACCAAAACTAAATTATTTTTTTAGTGTTGAATAGAATACATTCCTATGCTACTGTATGATGCCAAATCTATCAATTTTGCCCTAGTAGGTTGCGAGATATGTTTCGAAGTCGCCATGTTCAAGTTATCTGTGATGTCTCTGAAATATGGGTTTCCTTGGATTGTGACAAGGCCCACATTTTTTTTCTTCCGCGCATGTCCTCATCAGAGCCTTTTCCACCTTTCCTTGTCAATCAGTTATTCCGCCATCGTAATGAGAGAGATGTTTTTAAATAAGTATCTTGAGCCAGCATTCGGACTTTATCCATCATAAGGTCTAGCCCATTTTTTTATGAGTTTTTGGGATACTGGCGGATGGGACTTTGGAGCGTCGACAGACAAAGGCCTTGGGTGGTATTTAGAAACACCATCAAGTCAACATTGATTCTCTCTCTCTCTCTCCCTCTTTGTGAGCGCCTAAACTTAATTAAAACCCAGTGTGAAGAGTTTCTTTTGAAAGAAACGTTTCTCGCCATAAAGGCCAGCACTCTTTCAAACCATTTTTTAATCACATCTGAAACAATTGAACACGCTTCAAACTTATATTACAACTACGTCTCAATGTAGGGTTAGTGAATAACTGTTACGAAGGAGCCGAATGCAAAAGACGCTCAGTATCCAGAGCATCACTCGGGCTAGCTATGGTTTTCCGAGGAAGAGGATTTATTGCAGAAAGGAGCTCTGTGAAATAGATCCCAGAATCATGTGGCTATGACTAGTAGCCTACGAGAGGCTGGCTGACCGTGATTATGCAAATATAACGACTGCGGTTTGGCCATACAGACCCCAAGCGCTGCCACAACTCCGCCACCTCTCCCGTTTGGATCTGCTTTGAAACTCCCTCTCCTCCCTCCCTAGACATCTGCCGAACATGCCAGATCTGGCTGACCGGTGCTTTCGCAGGGGCAAGCACCACCGAACACAGAGCTTCTTTTAGTTTCCATCGTATTATCCCGTAAAATAAAAATCTTCGCCTGCGAATCATACGTGATCGCCGAATATATATAACGTTACCTACGTGAAGTCGGGCCGTGATCGGAACACAGGTCTTGTTTCCAAAGGGAGCATATGCGCAGTAAGATGTTGCGCTGGCGTACGTGTAGCATGTAACAGATTTCCGGGTACTTTGACTTTTTGAATTGGTCCAGCAATGATCAAATCTGTCGGACCAATGCGCAAGGAATGCAAGAATGAGAAAACGAACTCGGGGTGAGCGCTCCCCACATCCTGGGCACCATCGATTTGACCGCAGAACGGAACGGAAAAGATTCCAGAGAGCAGATAAACCGACGTTCCTCAAGAGCTGTTACCGTCGTACTTCATCCCCTGCACGCGATTTATGCGTACAAAGTGCATCTCCCTGTGACAAAGACTTTCCTATCTTCGTGCTTGTTCTAAAGTGCCAAACGGCCCCGTTCACTTGCATTGTTACGAGTCAACAACGCCAATCATGCCCACAAATGAGGCTCAAACTCTCAAACCGCTTTCCATCATCAGACGCGTGTGTCTGTCAACATCGTGGACGATATTTGGATTAGTTTTCTTTTATCTTGTCATGGTGGCTCTCTCTTCGTTGGCCACAGGTATCGTACTCGATCGACTACCGCCAAATGGATGGGCAAGATCTGCTTCAAGACACACTGGTGCGATGACTGTACCTGTGTTTTCTCTGTTTCTCATCACGAATCCGGCATCTTTGTGGTCGTTGTTTCTGTCGGTCATGGTAGCATGTTCCCACTTCTGTCATTTTGTCATTATTGCTAGCGACGTGCGTGTGTATAATGATGATGAAGTCATTGTTAAGATGTTTCGCACAGAGCGTACTCATCCAATATTTCGGCTTTTGCCGCTCAAAACTGCTCATGTCGTTGGTACAATCGGATTCGTAGCAATGCTGATTGTGTCAAGTGAGCGTTGTTATGGTCCATCGCTGGGCAAACGAGAGCGAAGGTTTCCTCCGATCACACGTGCCTGCTGTGCTTGGATATGGGGAGTCTTTAACCTATTCTTTACCGATCGTTTGATTGCCGCCATCACTCTCAACAAAGACACGGAAGAAGTGCTTTATCCGATTGTGTTTCTCTCCATGCTTGTGGTGAGCGCGTTGAGATGCGCACTGCGAGAGTCGAAGTGGGACGAAGCTCACAAGGTCGACACACGAAAGAAAGTGGAATAAAACTGTTTAACTGATACACATGCTCATCTTCAATGTTTCAATTCTTACTCAAACAAAGCCACACCAACCGCCAGGTTTGAATGCAAATTACTACCCGCTATGTGGCCCTGCTCCCCGAACGCCGTCATTCCTAGCATAGCGGCCTTTCCCTTCAATGGTTCCAAACTCTTATTAAGGTCGTCGCCTACCGCAATACTAAGACCTCCGCAATAAATCAGAACTCCCGCCTTTGGTTCGGTTAGGCCACCTTGCATCATTGCTCCTTTATAAGCCTGCTCCAACCCAATCGAAGCAGCAGTTGCAGAGCTGCCACCGCCCATCTTCTGCATTACAGTTAGTTTGTCCCCTTGTTTCACCTCTGCAAACAGTCCCACACTTCCTTCAGGCGTGATTTGCGCTGCGTGTATTCCTACCCATCCACCAGACACTTTTTCTATTCCCAGAGGGAATGCTGCACATTCTACAATCACTTGCCCGCCGTCTTTTGCTTGTGTTTCAATGCTCTCACCCACCCACTCTCGAAGCACTCCACCAGCTGCTCTGCCATCTAGTTCATGAATAACTCTTCCGTCGCATTTCGTCACAGTCGCATATTGTTCTCCTCTTTCATAAGGTGGAAGAAGGCATGAACCGAATGGAACATCTGCTCTCATACCAACAGCAGACAACCCAACTGAGAATACGCCATCATCACCAAGCAGCTTCCACTCTCCGGACACGGTATTGTCCGCAGCCGAGCCACCAAACACTTCAACTTCTGGTAGAAGCGATGACAACGTCTCCAATACCTCTTCCTCAATACCTGGTGAGGTTGACAACAGCACTCTTTTAACGGACCCCAGCTTGGATTTAAGTTGTGAGGCTACACGATTTGTAGCCTCGGCCACATCGCAGTTGTCAAGACTGGAAGCTGCGGTACCCATTCCGTCGCTGTCGTGAAGCATGATTCCAACTCCATTTGGTACTGCACCCCCGTTTGAAAGAAGCGCCGCACACGTAGTGGCGCCATGAATCTGGACGGCTGGGAGACGCTTGCGGATAAGGTCATGTACCTCAGCCGCACTCCGGTCAACCGTATGCGTTACAAAGGCCACTGCGGGCGATGGAGTGGTCGTCAATGCTGTTTCTAATGCGGCCTCCACAGCTTCTGCGGTTGAGGCTAGGTCAGAAGAACCCAGTGAGACTGACAGCGGTATCATTCTGCTGGCAGTTCGCTTCGAGGGTCGATTAGCCCTCGGACTGCTGACGAGGCGCGGTGCAACGAAAGAACCGCACCGGTTTGTGTGAGATGCGAAGCTCACATGAGAGGATGGAAGTGACATGACTGGGAAGATGAACGCCATCGGAAAACACTTGATATTGCTCGCAAGATCCGTCGAGTTGGATCTGATGTCGATGCATGTGTGACACGCGTCTTTGACAGTGTTGAGGTGAAGCGCTAACGGTTTCTCATATTCGAGATCGTCAATTATCAGCGGCTAGAATCTAGTGTGACTCTGACAGCTAGCTGTGAAGCATGAGATTTTTGCTGCACTGTACTCCACCTGACGAGATTTCCTGTAGAACGCAAGCTGTTCGCATTTCGTTCGTCTATGAAAAGCTCCACTTGAATGGTACTGTCAGTCACGATGGGTTTACCCGGCGCTCACGAGGCACGGGAATCTCCCCAAATCGCTCTCGTGTTCAGGCAAACTGCATCTCCGCCGTGATGGACCGCGCTTCATCGCAAACAAAGTTTTTGTTTCATAAGAGATGAGGTTACGTCTTTACCGCAATTAAAACACAACAACAACTTGCGATCTTGGCTCCATGGACCACAAAACTACAGCGGACTGCGCAACAAAACGTGCTCTCTGTTTGCTTCTCAACCATGTCATGTAGTATACTTATAAGTCACTTCTTCGCGACGCACGTCCCTCACGACAGAAGAAGTGTACAAAGGGCGTAAAGATTATAGCTAAGAGTTGTTCAATAGCTGGTAAGCGAGTTATTCACAAGGCTGCATCAAATTAATCTCACGAAGACATCGCCCCCGAAGACGGGGCTTTTCCGTAAGGTATAAAGTTGTTGTAGTTAAACTGTCGGTTGTTTGTCTTGGCTTCCCTCCGCCATAAACTTAGAATTTGGCGTACGGAACCGTACACGAGGGCTGTCACCAGTTTCCATGTGGAAGAATCTGTGCTCTATCCTGAGATCATTATAAATGATTCGTGACACACACTTTGCAAACGTTGAATATTGCAATGAGAAGCTGTCTTGCACCATATATTTTGTGGCTTCGAGAGTTGCAGCAGAATCTGTCCAGGAATTGAAGTGACAAACAAACTCGACGTGCGTCTTGAATGATGTCTACGAATGGTACTCAGAAATAATTTTGCTGCAGTAAGCGCTACCTATCTGACCAGAGTGAGACACAGGGATACCCAATGGCATCCGTGATGAAGTTCATCTTGACGGCACAAACCACGTCAGCGATGGCCGATGATGTGGTGCACCAGTAGAATACGTCACGTGACGTGTACAGAAGCGCCGGAGATGAATATCTTCCCACTCTGTGAAGGCAGTCATCGATGTCTGAAGATGATCCTGACATGGGTGTCAGATTAAATGCCACTTATGTTAGGTCCTCAGTGCCAGTTGGACAACCGTGGCTGACAGAATCTGTACGGGGTAGAAGTGGCAACTTCGCAGTGTTCGACGAACCTGACTAAAAGGTTAGCGCTACTAGCAAGCGATGCTGGACTTGTTACGAATAAGTGGCTCTTTTGTCAATATTCGAATAGAAGCATCCGAGGTCGCATCCAGGGAGGGGGGAGACTATGGTCAGAGATCGATAGTACCTAAGAAGAATTCCAACTTTAATTGCCCGTTTTCCTGCGTCGCCAATGGCAGCGAGGATGTTTACCAGGACCGCGCGGGTTTGGCGACGGTGGCCTCGGACGGCAGTCGGGTCCGTGACGACATGGACGGTGACGGCAGGCCCCCTTCAAAGTACAGTTCCTTAACACCATTGTGCGTGAAACATGACGATGCTGTAGATAAGGTTAGGAACGCTACCCTTCTTAATTTGCAACATGTTTCACAGCAGGGGTGAGCATAATCCGGAGATGAATAGAGGAACTTGATTGGCGCGTGGGAACTTCTAACGCTTGAACTATCGGCCTGTTCTGCTTCTCGCACCTCAGCTTACCCTCATAGTGTCCGACCAAGCTACAAAAGCACAACAATAAAAACAACGCTAGGCCTTTAATACAGGGATTGGCTGCGACAAAACAAGCTGGCTTACAATTGGAGCTGCGAACGTGCGTACGTGCACTTCGTAATCATGTAATGTCAGCCAACTGCTGCATGCATCTTTCCAGAACCCAACCAGCTGCCACTCAGGTATACCACGCGCATCACTCAAAAACATATCCAACAGAGTCTAAGCTCATGACTGATTGAAAAGCATGGAAAGCAGCAGAGAGAGTTTGCCAAAGTTTTGATCACACATCATGTCTGTATGCTTGAAAAAAATCGCCAGTTGCATGTGACTTTTTGTACGGCTCGATACGACGCAATGTGTGTTCAGTGTGATAGTTATTAGCCTTATACTATAGTAGTTACAGACCGTTGGCACCAGGGGCCCTCGATCACGAAACCGGAAGCGTAGTAGAGGTGGTACATGTCTCGGTACTGCACGCATCGGCGGCACAAACAGCGGTGCCATTAATAGATACCATCGATTTCGGCACACATTGTTGCACCCTACACTTCGTACAAATCTCATCTGCATGGTGATCAATATCCGAGCCGGTAGCGTAATCATCCGAAATATCGCTATGAAGTTCCATAGATCCGGCGAGATACCACGGATGTCTCTTAACCATATCCAAGGACCATCTGTGCTTTGGACTTCGCACAATGAGCTTCTTCATCAGATCCACAGCGTCTGAAGGAAGAAACGCTGGATAGTTGACCTGGCAGCGGTTGACCTTCTCCAATAACACTCGTTCGTTCGAATCATAAAACGGTTGTGATCCTGAGAGCAACACAAACAGAATAACGCCGATCGAAAAGGCATCAGATTTGGCACCGTCATACCCCTTTAGCTGCGATCCATTCCACACCTCTGGCGCACAGTAATGCGGCGATCCGCAATTGGTACGCAGTAACAAGGAGCCGTGATCTTTCATGGCGCTGAAGCCAAAGTCGGTAACTTTGAGATTGCCATTGGAGTCCAACAACAGATTCTCCGGCTTTAGATCTCTGTGAAACACGTGGTGCTGATGGCAGAAGTGCACGGCATCAACAAGCTGTCTGAAGTATCTGCGCGCAAGCGACTCTCGTAAGCGTCCCTGCTTTGCGATAATGTTGAAGAAATCGCCACCGGAGGCAAGATCCATGACAAGATAAACGCGGCTGTTGGACACCATCACATCGTGAAGATGGACTATATTGGGATGAGTGAGCGCCCTCAGAATGCTCATCTCGCGACGAATATCCAGGTTTCCCGGCAAATCGTGCTTGAGCACACTGGTCTGCACAATCTTGACTGCGAAGTACTGGCCGGTTTGGGCGTGCCTGGCGCGGCGGACCTTGCCGAAATTGCCGCAGCCGAGCGTTTCAAGCATATGGTACACGCCGACGCAGGGCGGTGGCGGCCGGTGCGTGACGAAGCTGCCCAGATACGAAAAGGCCTGTTGTAACACCATGGCTGAAGGGTGGATCGGCGCTCAGCCGGGAGAAAGAGTGGGAGCGAAGAAGGTATCAGCGCGCGGCACTGAGTGTGCGGACGTATGCAGCAGTGCGGCACACTGCGACGAATACGGGGCGGCCGCGCCATAAATGAGCGCGACTGCGCGGCGCGCGCGCGCGCGCGCGGACAAGTGCATTGCAATTGAATGGGAGTTGATACGGCGCATCGTCGTCGCCACGACGCTGTCGATCGATAACTTCTTCAGCGCCGCCAAGGGACACTTCAAATTAGGTGGCAGCCGAAGCGCTGTTTCGCTTGAACTCCCCGTGCCCACGCGTCCACGTGTGGTGCTGCCATTGCGTACAGCGTATTCAGCGCTCGTCATTGGTGCGCGCACATCCGCCTCCCCTGCACCAGATGCAGCTGCAAAAAAATGCACGCGCACCACAGGAAAGCTCCGAGCCGCCGCGTACGGACTGCCATGTACCGAAAGCGCCCTCGCCCACAACTGCTGCGCAACCGCCATTCGCTGCCATCTCGCTCACCGCACGTTGACCGCAACGCCCATCGCGCCGCCTCGTCGCATTCTGCTCATCCGCTGCACCGCATTTCCTGCCGTTCGCCGCTGCTCCATCACCCTCTGCCCTTCTCTCTCCCCTCATTCCCTCCGGTCTGCTCCTCGCGCTTCTCCGCCACGCTCTGCTTCATCCGTGCGCTGCCCTCCGCCTCGCCCGCGGCATAAACGATCTCCATGTCGCTCGCAGCCTTCTCGCCGCTTTTACTGCCGCCGTGTCGCGCCAGTCCGTCCCCAGGCCTGCTCCCATCCGCACGCACGGCTCTTCCATCCCGCGCAGCATTGCGTCGCGTCTCGCCTCGCTGCGCGCTTTCTGACGCCTCCGCTGGTCGCTCCTCTTCTCAGTCCTCTTCTCCGAACCGCTCGCTCGCTAGTCTGCACGAGCTCACCGAGCGCATTGCTGATTTGTTGCACGTGGGATCCATTCATAATGAATACTTGCACTGTCCGAAGGACGCGCCGCTGGGCTATCTGCATGCCACCACTCATGTCGTCGTCGTGTTTGGAAAGCATCTCATTCGTGACCAGCTCACTGTCGAGTACGCCAAACGAATTATCACTCTGGTCAAACAAATTGCACGCGGCGCTCTTAATCCGCACGTAATTTGCTTCACTGGTGGCAATGGACTCAATGACGATGGAACCATTTCGGAAGCCGCTGCTGGCTATTCATTTTTCCGCAATGTGTGCGAGGAGGCAAACGTAGACGTCTCCAGATTTCAGTTCATTTTGGAAC
Source organism: Gracilaria caudata (assembly GCA_030374735.1). Lineage (NCBI taxonomy): Eukaryota > Rhodophyta > Florideophyceae > Gracilariales > Gracilariaceae > Gracilaria > Gracilaria caudata. The sequence continues at coordinate 80,807 of JASCIV010000002.1, forward strand.
ACAAAAGCCACAACACCAAGGAGAACCTGCGAAACGTCATTGAAGAATTGCGTCGTCGCTTCGGAGCCGATGCGCTCTCAGCCTGTCACTTTACTCTCGTCTCCAGCGACTATCATCTCATTCGAATCCAAGAGGTGCATCGACTCAGCCCCCGTCAGAGCGTCTTGTTCCCGCTCGAGGTTTCCGCTTCAACTTGGAACTGTATCTTTGCTGCTTATCCATTTTGCGTTAGTCGTGACCCTGCCACCGCCTTTCTGGGTCGGGCTGTCGTTCTGGCCAATGACCTTGGCATTCTTCACGTCAATCTTAAAGGCGCACTAGTCGACCGGGAGTTTGTGTCCAAAGAGAATCTTGATCGTCTCAACGAAACCTTTGCCAAGATGCGTGAGATGTATCGAGTAATCCACTCAAACACCTCGGCCACAGGCGGTTTCAAAACTGATATGCGCAAGCACGCTGAGACACTCGAACTTGGTATTCATCACATTCGCGAAGTGCATACACTGCTTGGCCCGCTCAACGAAACTGGCGCCTCAGTTCCGCATGCAGATCTTGATCTTGCTCTAGAGCATCTCACCAGCGCGATCCGTGCCATGCGCTCCTCTATGGACCCTGACCGTGTGCTCAGAACGCACGACCGAATGGCCATTATTGAGGACATGATCAGCTTTGTTGCCGAACAAAAAGGCATGCCATATTCCTCAGGATCCTCAGGCTCCAATGGTTCGGGAGGAGACAATCAGCAGGATTTCTACTCCGCCCAAAACGACGATGTTTCATTTTTCGATTCAACCGCTGGCAAGCCGTCCGATAAGCGAAAGCCGCCCACGCGCATGACCACCACCATGATCAATGAGGTCACCTGGAGAGGCGGCCAGATGTTCAAGGGCAACGGTAAGAAGATTGCTCGTGATGGACCCAACATCATCATTGCTGACAGCGCGGCTCCCGTGGCGTCGAACTCCCCTCATAAAACCTCTCCAAGAACCCGCCGCACCGCTGCGCATTCGGACACTCTAGCGGGGGCGCTTGCAAACTCGTTGGTATCTAACCAAGCTCCCAAACCTCGAACTCCTACCAATCCGGGCTCACGTTCTCGCTCCTCTACCACTCGTAAGACCCAGACGCGTGCATCAACCTCCTCTAAGAAGCGGAGAACGTCGGCTAGAAAACTTGCCAGTCCGTCGCAGAGTGAAAGCGCTTAAGCGTCTTCGGGATTCATCATTCTTGCTTCTCTTAACTTGTTCGATGCACTCTGGAGGAAAAGAACAAGTGATGGAGTCGGTAGTCTCTCAACCGGAATTGGGTCTGTCCCTAATGGGTTTTGTTTTTTTTTTTTTTGTTTGCTTTTCTGGTCTGGGGGAGGAAGGGTGATTGCACTCTTCACATTTGTAACTATTCAAGGTCATGAAGCGAGTGTCAGTGGCATCTGTGTTAGAACACAGAGCGCTGTTGACATGCCTCTGAAACGGACCTTCATCAGACTTTCTAACAGTTCTTTTTAATGTTCAGTTTTTTATGCCACACTTCCGCAGTTTGCTTGTTGCCTAATGTATTGCGCCGCCGGACGATTGCAATCCTTATCTTCTGTGAGGCAGGCTGAATGAAGCGTTCGTTAACGTTTAAACGAAAATGATCCTCGAGAATCCCTGCGCGACAACTAGCAGTAGAAGACGAAACAGGTAGCCCTGTACAGGGTATATGTGTTCGTAAACCCACGTAACAATTTTTACATTTCGCACTCTCTTTGCTCCCTGTCTGTATTCATATCTCCACATAAGCCACGACAGAAGCTGGGTTTGTGATGAGCAGCTTTTGCCCATCCTTCTTGGCTCGTAAGTACGCCAGACTGCAGGGATGGTTCTTCCTCCAAAAAAAAAAAAAAAAAAGACCGCGGAGGGGCTATCCAAAATTTATTGTGGGTCAGGTTCCTTCGTTCTCAAAGTCACTATCTCTTCAGCACTAACAGGATGTACAGGCATTGTAGCATCAAAATCTGCTTTTGTGGCACCAGCCTTCATAGCAACGCCTAGGATTTGAATGACTTCACCTGCGGCAGCGTCTAGCAAGTGAACTCCCACCACTTTATCCGTGCTTTTTTCCACAATAAGCTTCATGAACGTCTTCTCACCTTCGCGCTTGGTAAGCGTGTGCTTCATTGGTCGGAATGCTGTCTTATAGATATCAACACCAAACTTCCCGTACTTCTCCCTTGCTTGAGTCTCGGTTAAACCACAGGTACCAATGCTTGGAGACGAAAACACTGCAGTAGGAATATCACTATAGTTAACATTTCTCTTTTTGTCGCCGTAGTGAGTGTCAGCGAATGCATGACCCTCTGCGATTGCCACCGGGGTGAGACATACTCTATCGGTGACATCGCCAATAGCGTAAATATGGTCAACGTTGGTCTTGTTCCAGTCATCGACAAGAATCTTTCCCTTGCTACCAGTCTTCACTCCGGCCACATCAAGACCAATTTCTTCTGTGAATGGAACTCTCCCTGTGGCATACATGACAAGATCCGTGTCAATCACGTCGTCATTGGTTGTGGTTACTGTTAATGATCCGTCGCTGTTCTTGACAATCTTCTTTACTGATGAGTTGAAACGAACATCAATGCCGGTGATCCTCATCTGCTCAGCAAGGTGTCTTCGAACGTCATCATCAAATCCTCTCAAAAATAAGTCGCGTCGATACAACTGAGCAACTTGGGATCCAAAGCCATGGAAGATACACGCAAACTCGACAGCGATGTACCCGCCACCCACAACCAAAGCCCGTTTCGGAAGATCCTCAAGATAGAACGCTTCGTTACTGGTGATGACATGTTCCTTCCCTTCAAAGTCAGGCACAAAAGGATGACCACCAGTAGCCACAAGAATCTTATCAGCTGTATACTGTGTTTCACCAACTTGAATGGTATGACTATCCACAAACTTTGCTTTCCCTCGAATAAGATGGACGCCAGCCCTGTCCAACAGTCTGCCATAGATACCGTTCAGTCGCTCAATTTCAGCGTTCTTGTTACGAATCAGTCTGGGCCAGTCCAACGACGGCTTCGGAACATCCCATCCGTATGCCGTAGCATCATGAAAATCATGGCCATAGTGGCTTCCGTACACAAACAGTTTCTTCGGCACACATCCAACATTAACACATGTACCACCTAAAGGTGCGAACTCCGCTACTGCAACCTTCGCGCCATGGTTAGCAGCAATACGAGAAGCACGGACACCACCAGAACCAGCGCCTATCACAAACAGATCATATTGATAACCATGCGCAAGAGTGGATTCTCCTGCGGTTTGTGTCGTGGTTGCGGACATGGCGAAAGTGCGATGTGAACAGCTCCGATTAAGAGGAGAGAAGAACGTTAGCGATCGGGTTCTTGAAGTCAAGGAGTTGACCAGGCGCGTTGAGCGGAGAAGAACCGGCGTAACGAAGGCGGTCGGCATGGCGCTTTTATCAGCACGTCGGGACAGTAGAATTGAACAGTTTGGGAAAGAGTGGCGATTGGCGAGGGGCAAAAAAGGGACATGAATCTGTAGCTGAACGGCACGTGGTTTACATGGAATTTCAGGTGCTCTTCGCTGTGCTGCGCGAGATGCAACGAATGATGCGCTGCCTGCCGAAATGCTCTCGAATGGGCCTAACATTGCGTTTTACCAACTGCCCAGAAACTTCGAACTCCCCATGTAACGGTTGCCATCTCTTGTGAGGTTCATTTGGGGTGGCTGTCATACCCACGCATATGCTTCCGTACCGGGGTTTGTTCACAGACTTTACGCAACCACGCCAACCGACGAGAAGTTCTCGGCGTTTGGCGACTCCCCGGATTCTTCCACACGAACTTGAACGAGAGAAAGCTCAGCCGTTTTACGATAGAATATGCTATAGTCGAAGCGAACTTCTCGTCTTCGAAATGAAAAGCACCATGGCAAGCTAAAGCTAAAGACAAAGGCAACTTTGTACACCGCATTTCCACGCGCATCTTCGGGGAATATCTTTTGACGAAGCCTTCTCACGTCCATTCGGACTTGCTCAAACCTGCCAGGCAAAGCTGACTTCTGCCGCCTCACGTCCCTAACTGGTTCTGTAGAAACATAAAACACAGTCTGTTGCTTAACAGAAACGTTAACAATGGAGTTCCCTGTAACATGCGTCTTTCGCATTGAACTCTGCTCTTGAGAGAGAGAGAGAGAGACAAATGACCTAATTCGTGTTCTCAATGACCAAAGTTCTGACCGGGCCAAAGTGACAGAATAGAATCGCTTCGAGTAGTAAATAGTGAGCGACAAGTTGATCCGATCACTCCGAAGGTCCTGTAACAAAGTCCTGGAGGACATCATCCATAAACTCAGATTGTACGCATGATCCCCTACATGCAATGGCTTTCGCGCGCGCCCAAGCTTCGTCATACACCAGATGAGTTCTCGGTCTCATATATAGGGATACCAAATTAAATACAAGCGGTGAGAAAACAAATAAAGGTCCACTTTAGAGCCCCGTTGATTGCAGCCACTACAATGAAATCTTGTTCTAAGATGTTCGGGTCTTCAGCACACTCCAGCGTGCGAGTACTTGACGTACGCAGTTCGTGAGAGAGAGAGATCTTGTGTGGAGCAACACGACGGACTTCTTCCAATTTAGATGGAGTTGTTATTTCACTATCTTTTATATGATTAGGAATTACTAAAAAGGTGTTCAACAACTTTTCATGACCAGAATCCTTCTGGTTAGGTTTGGCTAGAAAGGATGTCGTTGAGATATAAGGATAACCTCGGACTTTTACCTACCAAGGGTAAGGGTAGACAAGACCAAAGTTGAAAGGGTTGTTATGATTCTACAACGGTAGCTTACTGTGACCCTTCCTATGTGCACCTTCGTACTGTACCCTTGTATGGAAGAATATGCCAACACAGAAGCATTAAATTACACAATTGGTTCTCTGTAAGAATTGAACCGAACAGGTGCACCCTGGTTGAACTCGCCATCCCCGACCCGCTCCGCTGTTTAACGTTCAGCCGTGGTCACAAGGGAAGGTCTACAAACCTCAAGCATAACGTTACGGCGGTATTTGCAGGAGTTCACCATAAAGAAGAAGGCACTGTGTACTGAGATGGCCCTTTAAGTGGTTTTCTATCCTATTCTGGAACAGAACGCGATCAAAAACGACACTGCTTATCCCCCAACATTTGCCGTCTTGAGCTCCGCAGGAAGTGAATTCTTCGATTTCCGAACAGCTGTCATCAGGACTTTGTTCGCAGTGTGAGTGATATACGTATTGGGATTCAAGGCTGTAATAAGCCTAAGAAGTTTGCGACTCATGGGAGGAGAAACTCCAATATCTCCCAAATCGTCAAGACTGCTCGCTGTGGGCAGTTCGCTCGTGGCAACTATCGCAGTGTTGATGTCAATGCCACAGACCACACAAAGGGGGCGAGAGCATGTGCTAACCGGTGTCCAAAAAAGGCTTAACGGTCTTTGGCTTTCTATTTCAACTTTGGATGAAGAGGAGGCTGCTCGCATAAGGAGATATCAAGAAAGACAGAGGGAATCATAGATGATTTTTGCTTGTAATATGCTGAGCATGTGTGTCGCCGGGAAACGTACTGCACATGTGTTCATTTACGAAAACGATAATAAACAATAGCAACAACACCGATAAACACAGATCCAAGCAGCAACTGATTTGAAAGATTCCGCATATCTGGGGCACCTATACTAAGCCACTTTCGGCTTTGGTCGAATTGCTCAGTTTTCCTTCTCCACTTTCCTTGTTTAACTTCATTAACGATCTTTTGAGTGTCGTCACTGGCAGGTGTGAGTGCATCATCTCCATGCACGTCAATGATGTCTGTACGAGCACCAAGCGAAAGGAGCAGACCGACCATCTCGGAATGGTCGCAACACACAGCATAGTGTAAAGCAGTCTGCCCTTCCTCGTCGACAGCGTTGAGATCCGCTCCTGCGTCGACTAGAACATCGACAACCTGAAATTCATTCCTATCAACAGCTCGCATTAAGGGGGTAAGGCCATCCCGATCCTTGTAATCTGGAGATATGCCTTGTTTTGTCAAACAATTAACTACTGCATCTATGTTACCGACGGTAGCCCAGTAACATATATCAGATTGTTGTTCGGAGTCCTCTTCACTCTCAGGAGAAAAGTCAAACCCCGCTGAGACCTTGTTGCCGAATCCAGATCCTTGCTTCGACACAGACGACTTCGATGTCGGGGCGTTACGGAGCTTCGACACAAGCTCAGCATATTCTCTCATCGCTTCCTCCCGCTCCAAATGACTGCTCGCTTGCCACGCGGTCCATTTCGCGAATCCAGTGGGATCAAGAAAAGCCGATGGTCCTTGATTCGGTGCAGCACCTTTCTTAACTACAGAATACAAGCCATATAGTTCTAATTGTTCTTCTTGACCAACGTTACCAAGTCTTCCTGATGACACGAGCTGCGCTGCTTCTTCAAAAGCAGCTTCAGGCTCAGTCGCCATACCCCAGTTGCGGCTTATTGGAATTACCTTCTGACAGAAGTGCGATGAAGCATCCTGGCGGTCGCAAGCAGCAGCCCAACTTGGAAACACTCATTTCGTGGCTGTTTTGGATGATTTTGACTCATTATTTCTATGGACACTCGAAATTCTACTGATGTGTACGATACCCACTGAACAAGACAACGTTGTTGTTGTTTATAAAGCTGATTCCGTCGCACCCGCCCGCACTTCTAATTCAACCCTTGCTTCCATCTTCGACTTTCTACAACTCTCAAAGGAGTATTAGAAAGCTTCCGGCTAACAAAATCCTCCCTTACATTTCGAGAAGAAACATTTTCGAAGCCAAACCGGTACAAAGCACAACATCATGGCCGAACAACCAAGTGCTTCATTTGCCGAGAACAATGCTGCGCTAAGGCGGGGAACTAGAAACCGGATCGCCAAAAGAAGGCCTGACTTCGTTGACCCCTTCTCCCTTCGAAAGAAACGCAAAGCGAAGGCGGAAGGAGACGAATTGTTGAGTGCACTTTCGCCTTGTTCGGAAGAAGGAAATTTGAAGGTAAAGCTGCCTCAGAACCTCTCAAGCCAAGAGTCTACGGATAAGAAACTAAGCTCCTCAAGCTTTGAGCGAGAGAGAAGTAGTTCTGAAGAGGTGCATACCCTTCCGACATGTAACCCGAAGGTAAGGGTGATTATCCCAAGAAAAACGAACTCGGATGTTCCCGACACTGTTTCGCAGAAGCTTGTTCCCATTGAAAAGCCCAGTGTCAAACTGCGCCTCCGAGTTAAGCCTCCTTCACCCGGGCTGGGGCCGAAAGCTCCTGAACCCACCCCGGAGTTTGACGGACTGCGAAAAACAAACGCAGAACAAACGTCTCGGAGCAAAGTCAGAAACTGTGAGGATATGGACAAATCTGGCCAGGATTTGCGCACGAGTCCTCGCAAGAGTCCGCGCAAGAGTCCTCACAAGAGTCCGCTCAAGAGTCCGTGCAAAGTGATAACGAAGGTGAAGCATTTTGTTTCTCCAGGCCCAGTCGAGAAGGGTAGTTCGCTCTGTACGGAAGAGTGCTCTCTTGATCGCTCTCAACAAACGATACTGGAGTTGAACCAAAAGCCTCAGAAGAAGAAACAAAAGTCGGAACCGGTTGAAACTTTGGAGAACCCAAGTTCCAATCAAACACCGATAAATCTCTCGGTTCCAGCTGGAGATGATGCCAGTTTTTCGAAAGAGAAACAACATGATACACTGGCAGACAACTTAAACCGACGACTGAAGTCCGAACCAAAGGAAAGCACAAAGGAAATAAGAACAAATGGAAGAATAGGACAAAAAAGGAAGCAGGAGGTTGAGAAGAAGATGATGACAGAGGAGTCAAATCATAAAGCCAAGAATCCAAAGTCGGATGTGAAAGTTACGTTGGGAGTCGACTCCCTCCCGATCCGCAAAAGGCCTTATATGCGAGAAGGAAGGGGTTGTTCGTCACCAATACTAAGGAGAAGTACCCGGAACAGACAAAGACGGGGGCACTCAAGATGAGTTTCTCTTGGGCATTGCTGTGTTTGCGTTCACAGCTGATCACGCTTATTCTTCGAATTCCAAGTTGCATGCTTTGTTCAACAAATGTACTTTTACCACCGACACCCAACCCACTCCTCCGCGGGGAACGAAGCTTGACTAATTCACGTCGCTCTCTTCGAATCCCGAAAACATCGTCCGTGACCTCTCTTACCAACCTTCATTGACTATCAGAATTGCAATGAATGACGTCTTAAAATGGAAGCAAATGTTCATAGCATAATCTTTGCTACCTCCGTTTCATAGTATTGGATTCGAGTATGAGACCACTTATGATGACTGAAGGCTGCCCGTTGAAACGAATTCAAGTGCTCTCCACCGAATGGGTGATAGGAGTAGAGTAACATTATAATTAACCAAGGTATAGATATAGGGCAGAATAGATATCGAAGCTTGGTAACGGCGCAAAAGTGGGCAAGCTTTCTTATGCTCAGAAAACTGCACTTTTGCACATGACTGTTGATTAACACGAGTATTCAACGTTTTCTTCACACCTCACATGGTAGTGAAGGGAACTTGAGCACGAACTGATCTCCTTAGAAGCGTTCTACCATAAACTTGGTTTTCAAACACTGAACTTGACATGCAGTCTTGTTTATTTCTTTATGTATCCGCGCATGCTGAACAAATAAGATGTTTAGAAATCGTCAGATGGGAAAGGCTTTACGGGAGGGCTACATAGATGCTATGCTGCGACTAACTCTTCTGCAAGGGCGTCGAATTCTGCTTCTTTTTGGCGATAATCGAGTAACCATGCATTTGACGGTGCAACTTTTTCAAGCTGAGCAAAGTATCTATTAACGAGCTCCGTAGGTTTGTTCTTGTGCTTTGATGAACATATCACATTTACGAGAGATGTGACGCAGTTGGGATTCTTTGTCAGAGCTTCAGTAAGAACTCGTTCGCTCTCTTCCGGTTTTCCCATAGCAAGATGACAGACGGCCATCCCGTTTAGGATTTGATCAGTGGCACCGTGCCGTTCGAGAAGATCTTGGTACATGTAAATAGCTTCCTGAACTCCTTCACCACCTTTGTACAGATGAACCCATGCATTCGCTAACTGTGTGAGCGTGGCATCTTCGTCTATAGATTGCATCTCAGCGACTTCTTTCTCGGCGGCATCGGGACGATCCATGCGAAGCAGCACCTGAACCATTACGGCAAGCTCTTCCAAAGATCGAACGCGATTAGCACTTCGCAACGCATTATCAAAATCGCCGAGCTGCGCGAACACAATAGCACACATCAACAAGCAACTTGGTGATGCTGACGCAATCTCATCGGCTGAGAGTTGCTCAGCCTTTGCTGTGGCAGCGTCGACGAAAGATGGATCTTTGTTCAGTTGGGCAAGAACTTTGACTAACTGCAAAGCAGGGGCGGAATCGTCAGAGATAGACGCGATTACGGCGTCGTAGTTGCCCCTAGCAAGTTCGATGCGCTTCAGGATTACATCTCGCTCTATTTGGGATTTCTGGTCATCAGCAGATACGGTTTCTCCCTCTTGCGACGCAGAGGCCAAGTTGCCGAGGTAAAAGTAGTTGCGCAGTTCGAATAATTCGTCCGACATGGCTGTTCAAACCGGGATGATTGCGGTGATGAAACGAAACAGAAAGCCTTTTATACAGCTTTGTTGTGTCGGGTCCGTCTCGTTCAGGGGCAGAGCGCTGAGATTGTGCCTGGAACGAGGCTCTAACGTGAGCGTAAGAGGGTGGTCAACGTCGGGGAGCGGGGGGGACAGCACAAAATTGTACTACTACCGGAGCGATGCTGTCAGCGGCAACAACATGCACAAGCACAGTTGCCCTTGCATGCCGGACAGGCAAACCAAGCCGTGTCAGCCGAGTTGCAGACTGGCCTGGCTTTCGGCCAGCTTTCTTGTTTCGCGCTTAGCGTAAGATGCCTTGTAGGGCAGCTCCTGACAGATCTTTCAATGTGCAAATAAACCGAATTTGAATTACCCACTGGTTCGGAAGATCCGAAAGCGAAGGTCTTTTTCCAGGTTGCGGACTTCCGATACTTCCTTTTTTTCTCTCTTGTTTGAAAGGCCCTCAAGGCCTTTAGACCTGCTTTAGTTAATCTGAGACAAAAGTTCTATCGAAAGGAGTGTAGAATAATCGTCGTCTCGGAACGTGAGTACCAGTTTGGATGAAGCAGAAATCGAGTATTGGCACAGAACCACATTTGCCAAAAGCGACTCTTCTAACTCCGGGAGTACGGAGATCTGCCAATGTGTTCAGTGTTCTTCAAGTTTGTCATTAGCAATATTCATTACTCTGCCCGGTATAGTGTAACTGTAACAGATTCGCCATCTAGATGAGTCTTGCCCACCAAGCAGCTCGGACGATCGTCCGCACCATATATGGAAACAGACCGGTCGTCGTTAAGAATAGTTTACTGCAGAATGGAGAAAAAGAAGCTCTCAGTTGTCTGAATGCGAACGAATTCAAATGGTATACTTGTGGTCCCACCGTTTACGACGATGCCCATCTTGGTCATGCTCGTTCGTATGTTTCGTTCGACATCATGAGAAGAATTCTTACCAGCTTTGCTGGGTTGAAGATAGTATATGCTATGGGGGTCACAGATATCGACGACAAGATTTTGAATCGTGCCAACGAGCGAGATCAATGTCCTCGTACGCTGGCGCGGCATTTTGAAACTCGCTTTTTTGAAGACATGCATGCTCTGAACGTGCTTCCACCGACAAGGGTTCTGAGGGTAACAGAGCATATTGAAGAACTGCAGCATTTCATAGCAGATTTAGTGAATTCTAAATCGGCGTACAAGACTAAGTCGGGGGACGTTTACTTTTCGGTAGAGTCCTCTGGAGAACGATATGCTCAGTTGGATCCCTCGAGGAAGCTCGCAGATGAGAACGAGAACGAGAATGACACACAACTTGAGAGAAGGGATGAGAAACAAGATTGGAAAGATTTTGCGTTATGGAAAGCTGGAGAAGGCACTGCAGGCGACAAGAGTTGGTGGGATTCTGCCTGGGGACCGGGGAGACCAGGATGGCATGTCGAATGCTCAGCTATGGCAATGGCTGCTATGGGGAACCATCTTGACCTGCACACTGGTGGTATTGATCTGCGATTTCCTCATCACACAAACGAACTGGCTACAGCTGAGTCCAGACTTCGCTTGAAACTCGATGAAATGAATGATATTCCTCGATGGTCAAATACATGGCTTCACGGAGGGCATTTACATTTGAAAGGACGAAAGATGTCCAAATCTCTCAAGAACTTTGTGAGCGTAAGAGAATTCTTGAACAGCGGTGGAAATGCAGATGCGTTTCGAACATTTTGCTTGCTCCATCGATATTCATCTCCAGTTGAATATAGTGAGGAACGTCTCGCGGACGCACATGCTTATACTAAACGGGTGAACTCGTTTCTCGATCGTGAAGTTCTTTCCAACTCAATCCGCCAAAACAACATGAATGGTAGGCAAAGTGAAATGCATCCTGCGTGTAGTGAGGCAATACAACTTGAAGAGACTTTGAGAAAAGCAGAAGGTGAGATTGATGAAGCATTGGCAGATGATTTTGATACCCCGCGTGTGATGGGAATACTATCGTCATTAATGAAGACTGCAAATGCATGTTTGAATGATGACGATTCGGCCAAATCGGGTGCTGTGGCAGTTGTTTACGACGTGAGCCAAAGATATGTACGACGTGTGTTGAATGACTTTGGACTGAGTGTGGAAAGACGAAGTTTGACGCAAGGAACTGATCAAGGCGATGTTGGAATTGAAGAAGTAATCGATATATTACTTCGCTTCCGTACAGATGTTCGAAGCGGTGCGCGTGAAAAGGATTTGAAGAAAGTGTTTGAAGCATGTGATCGAGTGAGAGAAGAAGCAGAACAAAAAATGCGCATTCGCATCATGGACGGAAAGCAGGGGCGTGGATGGAGCAGGATTTAAGTTGTACGACAGCGTGCTGTTTGTCATTGAGCAAATGTTGCTGCTGCTGTGAGAGAGACGCGTAGAAAGTCGTAGAGAGATGTGACGACGGTTCGGAGAGTTTTGATGTCGGCTGCGGTTACGTTGATGAGAATAAAATTGTCGTGGGCTTTTACATAGCGTGTTACCAGATGCGGACGGAGTTCGGCATCAACGGAGACGGCCTGAGCTACTGCTTTTGCTGTGAATGCGTTCGGCATTTCAATACGCGCTTCATAGCGATGTGGTTGTGGTTCGGTTTGGGGCTTCTCCATGCTTTGTCAGAAAAAAATATACGCTGTTAATGAGTCGCTGGATCAAGCACCTTCGGAGCGACAGAGACAACGAGCGTTTCGTTGTGTGTAAATGGGCACATGCAAATGATTCAGTGGAGTTGAGTGCGGGCTGAAGCTGAGGGCTGTCTATCCCGGAGAGGATGGGGATCAACTATTAAGAATCCACCGAGCAAGAAAAGGAAGGTGGTGCATAAAAAAACTGAGCGCCTTCTCCCGACTTAGAATCGAACTAAGGACATTTTGATGGTCGCTTTCACTACAGTCAAATGCTCTGTGTTGTGTCTAAACCAACTGAGCTACCGAGAGGATCGCTTTCCGGTCTGCGATGGTGAATTTTTTACATCTTATACCCATAACATTCCGGTCTTTTTCATGATACAGCCAATGTACAGGCGCCACTTGCCCGGTTTCCATTGCGTAGCACCGCTAAGCGTCGGAGCCCACAAGCCGCACGTGCGGTTCGCCAAATCTGGTTGCAAATCCAATACCTCCAATCTCAAAGGATTTGGTGGTGGTGTTCGAAAGTGCCATCCCCCGACCCTTTCGTCTCCCCCTTGGCGGACTGGGCGTCCAGCCGTATAAAGCCTCTACCGTCTGCTGTTCCGTGGCGCTCCTGTCTACGCGAGTAGACCATAAGTGCTCTCGTTTCTTTCACTATGGCGCAGTCTGCAGGACCAGCCTTTGCTAATGCCGTGTCGCTTCGACCGGCCGTTCACCCGGTTGGTTCAACTTGCTTGCGCTGTCCAATAACACCTGTTCACCACATAAACCCCGCCCCATCAACAGCTCAACCACTTCGCCGCACGCCGCATATGAGAAAGGGTCCGAGAAATCGACAGCCTTTACAACAATCCCGTCGACCAGATGCCGCACGGTCTCTGCCGGAAGATGGCACGCCTGTATTTGCCATCTTCGTGCGTTCACAGCGCGCAAAGCTATGGTATCCGCTGGGAGCTGTACAGGGAGACGATCGTTCCAAGTCACTTGTGGATGCGTTGAAGGGAGGTATTGCGAAAGGTATGTACGAGAATGCTTTGGATAAAGGTATTGCTCAGACGGTTTATGGCAAGGACAAAGAACGATTTCTGCAGAATGCGTTGAGAATGTATCCGCAATTGAAGAAATCGCAGGCTACTTTGGAATTTGGATACAAAGTTGCTGCCAAGGGACTTGATGAGAGGGAGATCAAGCTTGTTGAACCCGACATGGCTCTACCTTTTCCGGCATGGGCCAAGAAGCGAATTGAAGACGCTTTCAAGTCCATGACATCACCAGGCGGGCAATCATAGTTTCTTCTAACAAAACTTCTTACCGATAAACGGGTTACAAGAGCGGGCTATGGTGCCCATCGCACTTGATTGTTACTTCTCAAACACTCCCATCTATCTTCGTGCTTACTGTTTCACACAAGTTCTCTGCTGCAGTGAATTATTTCACTTCTCTTTCGAGAGTTTACACATCGCTTTCGTCTGCGGATATAACCCCTTCCTTGCAAATCTGATACTCTTCTTCTTCTGTGCTATTCAAGTGTGCCGAATCAAAGATCCTAGCGAATCGCCGCGCTCCGCTTCGTCTCAAGAATATTCTTGTTTCTAATGTATTTCCCCACACACTTCCGAGTGCAGGCACAACATTCCCGAAGCCCACACTATCAATCCTCTGACTCACCTGATTCACACAAACACAGACGCCCTCTACAGACGCCATCGCTCGTTTTAAAGCAGCGCTCATTCGCGCCAAATGACGAGTTCTAGAAAGAGCGTCCTGAAACTCAGGTCGGTATACTGCAGCAATGCTGTCAATAACCGCCACCCGAGCGCTAGTCTTTGTGAGCAAGTATGGTAGCCTTGTTTCAGACCATACAAGTAGTTGGTCTGCTGATCGAATTTCCTCCACCACAATCCCATGTAGCAGTGTTCCCGTTGTCAAACCAAATCTTGAGCACAAGGCTTTTTCAATCTCCGTCATGCGTTTGATGGGCGGTTGTCCCTCTACGAATACGTAAATGCAATTGGATTGTAATCCTCCTTGCTGAATAGGGGCAGCGGTCATCAGCGCCATTTGCATGGCCAATTGTGTTTTGCCGACGCCCGCCTTTCCGCTGATTTCGATTATCGACCCTCCGTTTACACATACTCCACCGCCCAGAATGACGTCTATGGCCTTGCAACCTGACTTCAGGACATTGAGTTTTAGCGTTCTAGTTGCTTCTTCAATATTGAAGTGGTCGTGTTGTCGAAGACAATAATCGTGCAAATCGATTGATTCAAACGTCACGCCGTCGCTTTTGTCGAGCGCCGACAGCGCAATGAATGGGAGTAACGGATTTTGTTCGTCTTCTAGGCTGGGACGGCCAAGCTCTTCTTGAATCGACGTTAAACCACGTGTTTTCACAACTCTCTCCGCCTCATTCCGCAGCGCCTCGTGTTCCTCGTTCTCGCTATCTGGCAAAAAGCTCTTTGCTTCGGAAACTCGGCTTGTTCTGCGGATCATCCTGCTGAAAGCTTGCCTAGGACTGCGTGTATCACTCTTTGCTTCGTGCCCATCGCGCAGAGGTTTCTGACATTATGCGGTGCTCATCTTTTTAGGACAATAGGTGGCGTGTTGACGTTACAGTTGGGACCTGCTCTCGTGAAAATTTTCAAAGCCTTCTACCTTCGTAGATCACAAGGAAAGCAAACAAACGATTTCGACATGAAACAAACCTGGGTAAGAATGGTGTTTGTAGCCGTCCTGTAGTAATGCCTTGTTTACCTTGGGGTCGAAATCCTTTCTGCAAGCTTTGAAAACTAGGCAATGCACAAGCATGAGGATTTTACAGAACGTTAACCTGCGGTTGACATTTTCGGTTCGATGTTTTTGTAAAGAAAACAGAATGTTCCGTTTTAAAGTGCGCTTTGTACAAGGGAACCGAAGAGGATCTACGAAGGTAGCGTTCGCTACCTTTATACTCTGCAATGCGGAAATTCCAAAACGGGACGCCACCCTGATTAAACTGCTCAAGAACCCTATCGGTTTTCTTTGTTGTAGACGTAGTTCATCGATTAGTTACCTTTACAAGTTTCGACCACAGAGCAATGCTACACTACGTAGGACTCTAAACCTATTTTTCTGGTTCTAGTCAACTTGTCTTGAGGCCCCTTGCATTTCTCGAATACGAGCCATTCGCTCACGCAAGGAATACGCCTTTCCCTTCGCTTCCTCTCCCGACGATTCCCTTTCCAACTCACCATTTTCCTTCTCACCCAGTCCTGGTCTTCCTGCAGCTTCTGTCTGACCTCTAGAAGTGGTTTGCAAACCATATCGAAGTTGGATCTCGTGCAAGCGTTTCAGATAAACCTGACCAGCACTGTTTGAAGACACAGCGTTACTGCCCTCCGACGGTGAAGACAAATTCGCATGCGCAGTAGATTTCGAATGAGATGTTATCCCATCACCTGATTCTGCCTCCAAACCCATGCTTGTATGTTGAGAATTTGAGCTGGTTCCTATCCGTCGAAGTCCACTGCTGACAAACTCTCGAACCTCCATAGAACATTTATCTAGATGTGAATGAAGATCCACGTCCGGATAGGAGCGCAAAATAGACAGCAGAAACCGCAAAGACTCATCTGATTCGTCCGCAGGAACGATTCTCGAAAGCGCTTCTTCAATAAGGGCATTCCCTTCATACTCCTTATTTGGATGAACGGGTGTTGGCGCTCCAGAGGACGAAGGAAGGTCGCTCGGACTTTGCGTTTCTACATCTCGTAGAGTCATGTCAATGTAGTGTACTAGTTGAGACTTCTCTGGTTGCGGAATGAGCTCCAAGTTCTTTCGAATCCCGGAGCCAATTTCATCTATAATAGCGTTCACGACGGTCTTCAAGAGTCGCATGGCAAACGTTTGATCTTCAGCCGAGGAATCTCCATCCCGCCGAACTGGATTGGCCATAAGGAATAAATGAATATCTCGAAGAAGCTCACTTACTCGACAGTTTGCAAAACCCCGTTTCGCAACCTTTGCGATGGATTTGATGCATATAGATGACTTGGCCACTGCAGAAGATTTCTCTGACTCAGAGCCTTGAAAGGCTCTAATGTTTGTCAACAAAAGGTTGATAAGCGCGGTTAAAAGAAGGTTTTGATCACACGACTCCAGCACCTTCACAATAACCAGGTTCACGCCTCTTCGCACCTGATCCCAATCTTCGACTCCGGTAACGGCTTGTGGAACCATAGCATTGAGTGCATTGCCCAACAAAAGCTCGACCGCCGACTGATCCAGTTGCCTCAAAAGATTTGGTTCACGAGCATACCTAATGACACCTTTGAGGAAGGACTTCAGTACGGCAGGATCGTCATCGAAGCCACATTGACGTTGAAGACGATCCAGCGTGTCACTAAAACAACGGAACAATTGAAGAAGAATTTCCGCCCCTGGTGAAGAAGTAATCAGATTTGAGTCCTTCTTCAAGTCATCAAATATTGAAGCAAGCCCAGATAGCTGTGTGTCACGATCAGCGTCCCTAAGTCTTGAAAGAATATCGAGGACACGCTTGCTTGATAGCTTCGAAACCATATCCCCGTCTCTCTGCCTTGGGGGTAACATAGGCGTTTCTGGAACTCCCTCTCTTTGTAGTTCAGCCTTAGTTCTACGCGGAGTGCTCATGTTAAGAGAATCACTGATCGAAGTCAGCACACTGCTTGGAGGGGCCGGTGCCACTGAGAGTCGGAAGTCTTCGTTTCGAATGTCACTGGGGAATGGAGACTTCGGAGTGTGAGCCTCTATAACCTCGCTAGAGTCTTGTATATCTATCGGAGCGGCAACCTGACTCTCGGTTTCGTCATGAGCAGACCCAAGTTCTTGCTTCATTCCATTGATGACACTCGTTAATCGATCATCCAGAAGAGCTGCCTCTGAGTTTGATAGTTCACCAACTAAAGACCACAGGTCGTCGCCGAAATGCTCGTGCGCTCGTTCCAGACAGGCAGCGGCCGCGCAACCTGCTCCATCGTCTTCACCTCCAGCCACGCGACCTATAACTGGAAGAACTCCTGGCGGTAGTCCTGCCCCTGCATTGCATCGCTTGTCTATCAACTGGCAGATTTCAACCGAGATCTCGTTGTGGGCTCGTTCACTCATGGGTTGTCGCAAACATGAAGCGTACATGAAAAGGAGGATATCCCCATCAACGACATCTGCCACGGAAAGCAGACCAGAACGCATCGCTTCCCGGACAGAATCCCGGTAACTTCCGCATTTCTCGGCTAGCGGAGGAATCAACGCTGTTGCCTCGTACTCGCCAATTTTGAGACCAGAAGACATCAGAATTTCACACATGCTCGAAACGAAAGAAGCCAGCTTCACGAGAACCGTAGGGGGCGTCTTGGAGTCTTCAATGCGACATGCGGCCCATCGAAAGAGAACATCAGCCACGTACACTAAGTTATCCGGGTTGCTGTCAAGCTCGGATCCCACCATCTCAATTGCTTCCACATGCATTCTAAACCTGTTTGCGGGAGCCGTCAGCTTCTCTATTAGTTCACGCGAACAACACTCAGGAAGATCTTCCGCGATATCATCCAAGCTTTCCCCAATAATTGGGGGAACCTCTCCATTTGGTTCTGAAGCAGATAACTCATCCAGAAGCTTCACTCTCTTGTTCATAAACTTTTTCCCTCGAGCGTCTCTGCCACTGTTTTGCTTCAGCATTGGAGATGAAGAACGAGGTGTCTCGCTCGCTCTCGCGGTTTTTGTGACTGGAGTCACTCGTGCACTTAAAGGTCGCCGCCTCCTTATACTGCTCACTGGTGTCGAGTCATCAGTCAGTCCGGAAGGTCTACGACTCATTGGCGTTCTAGGAAGTGCCATAGAACGCGGTCGTTCTCTTGCAGATCTTGGTGTTGCTGAGACTGGTGGTTTTGATGCCTGAGAGGCTTCTTTGGGGCCGGTTTGTGTACCCCCACGATATTTCTCCAACGTAGACTGTAGCTGAAGACGAACCGATTTTGTAAGTGATAACACTTTGTTATCTATGGCGGGGAGTCCTACACTTCGCACCACTTGTTCTAGTACCATATCCGCAAGGTGCCTGACTTCAGCAACGCGATCGCGTAAACAGACGAGACATGGATCAATCAAGCATGAGAGATCTTCTTGACTAGAATCGAAAGACCCAATCTGTCCTTGAAGACGAGGAACCAACCAGTCAAGGTATTCCTTTCGTACGGTTGAGTTCAAAGACGAGAAGGGATGATGCGAGTGCGGGATCACGGCAGACATCCCATATACCTCATAGAAAGTGTTCAAACATGCCATGGCTGCCTCACGAACGTTCTTCTTGATGTCAATGCAACCTTGACCTAAAACTACAGGTGCTAACACTTTGAGATGAACACTACCCCCGGGTCCCATGGCTCGAACCAATCGGCAAACTACTGAGTATGCCAGAGTCGCAAGATTTCGATTGCTGTCGTTCAATCGGGCTCGCATTGCAAGAATGATTTCTGAGCCAACGTTTGGCTTCACGAAATCGTTAGCAGCTTGAATTACACTAAGAAGATGCTCCAACGCCTCTTGTCTTCTCTTCCAGTTTGAGTTCTTCAAGTTCAGGAAAATTCGAGAACCCGGTGCAAAATGTGACGCAATTGAAACTCTCTGAGCGGGTACTGCTGGTGCGTTCTCAAACGCTTCTTGATTCATGCCGGAGCCTGACTTCAAATCATCTCTCGGTCTGATTGGACTCCTCCTTCTAGGCTGCTTCACAGAATGCTGAGATCTTCGAGTCGGTACTCTTTCCTTCGTCTCTGCCATCGGAGGACCCATCAGAGCTGTTGAAGGTTCTGGTTCTGGTCCTAGTGGCTGTTCTGGCTCTAATTCTAACTCCGACTTTGGCTCCTCTTCCTCGTCACGTTCTGGTCCTGGGCTAGCCTCTTGGTTCTCCTCTTCGCCTACAGTCGGGACACTGAACCGCTTCTTTCGAGTAGGGGGCTCTGGCTTTTGAGTATACTTTGGTATCTCCGTGTCAAAAACCTCTAAAACCTCTTGAGACGCTTCTGACTCTTCTAGTAACCGACGAAACTTTTCCTGACCTACTCTAACGGCAGCTTTGCATGCCATGGCGGCAGCAGAGTTCTTTGCTGCTGGCGCTGCGTTTGAAAGACCAAGAGCAGAAAGAGAAGCGAGGGCTTTTTCCGGAACCGGGGGAATACCAAAATCTTCCACAAGGGTCGCTCCCAGCTTCAGCATACCAATAAAGGCACGGCTATTTTTGGTCTCCCGAGCAGCCTCAAGAAGGGCCTCAGTGCAAAATCTCGGACTAGTCGACTCTGCGAAAGAAATCAGAGTTGAAGCGACCGCCTTCGCAGACTTGATATCTCCAAGCTTTTCCATGCAAAGAAGAAGCAAAGGACGCAATGTTTTTCGTGGTGGAGGTGACGCACATTTTGTCGCAACGATGTCAAAAAGCTCAAGCTTGGGCTTTGCAGCAAGAAAGTTGCTGTCTGCCAAACCAGGTTCACAACTTAGTACGCCCAAGATAAGAGCAACCTCATCTTCCGAAAGCTTCTCCTTTTCACTCAACTGCGAAACAATGACAGATGCAGCCGCACCACGAGCTCGGAAGCTTTTCACGCTCCAGTTTCCGGGTTCAAACTCTTCGAACATTTCTGAAGCCTTTGTAAGCGCGTCTTGCGGTGTAATCGGAATCTCAACTTCGTCGTCGCTTTCAAGAGGCTCTTTTTTCTTTGCTTTTGGCTTTGATATGGGCTTCGGCGGAGTAGCTGTGTTACCCTTTGCTCCTGGCGTTCTCACTGTTTCGGTTGAGGGTCTTTTTGTTGCTTTAGAACGCGTATTTGCAGAAGGACCCGAGGATGCTTTCGGCTTACTCGGAGCAGCTCTCGCAGGCTTTGGAATCTGTGCTACCATAGCTGCAATCTTCTCCTTTCGGGGCTTGTCCAGCTTTTCGGTGTACGCCAGAACATTCCTTTCTCCCACAAGCACTTGTAGTGCGGCAAGCCCATTGAGACCAGCATCCCTCACTTCAGGGGCTGAATCGTCAGTTGACTTCAAAAGTAATGATGCAAAGCATTTCAAAGGCGCTCCCTTAAGATCAGCGCCGGCAGTCCCAGTCTTCAAACATCTTCCGAGCCACGATAACAGCTCGAACCTTGCCTTCGGAGCCTTATGTTTCGCCGCAACGGATATTTCCTCCTGAAGCTCAACGATACGGATACATTTCTTGAGATGTAAGGCATCAAGCGCTTTCGCAATCGCGGCAATTACAATAGTGTTCTTCTCTTTGAGCTTTGTGAAGAGATCCACTGTCAATGCTTTGGCAACACCAGATGGGAAGTGCTTCTTCAAACCGCCAGCCATTGCAGTTACCAAGTTTGCAGCAGAGGCCACAACTTTGACATTGGAATCCTTCGCGATAATCTTTCTGATTCGCATAAAGACTTCTTGATAGGAAACAAGCGACAATCTTGCATCGCCTATCACGCTTGCAGCTTCTTCAAGAGCATCTTTTCTTGCCTTCCACTTCTTCCCATCGACAGCTGTATACCAATCTTTGTATACGTTCTCCTCTATTTCTATCTTCATGGCAGAGATTTTCTCTATAAGATTGATCTCGAGCTCGGCTTCGGGTTCCTCCTCTTCGGCTAGCAGCTCACCAAAACCATCATCACCATCGTCTTCACCAGTGCCACCTGTGCGACGCGCACGCTGTTCCATGGAACGAGTGAGTTTCTTTGGTTGTGGCCGGTTAGCTTTTGTGTGGGTAGCGCAAGCAGCCTCAATCTCCTTGACTGTGACCTCCTTAGCCTTCTTGAGGGCAGCTTTGACAGGATCACCAGCCCATCGATGAAGTTGTATGACAAGATTCTTCGCCGCGTTTCGAACCGCCTCTTGCGAATGGTTAAGAAGCGGCGGAATCTTCGCAACAATGGTCTTTATCGGAATTGCGCGACTTCCATACGTCTCCAGAGCGACAGTGATAGACTCTACGGCGGCAGCTACAACTTTGGGCGTGCGATGATTGAAACCGACACTTGAGACCACATCTACCGCGACGTCACCCGCATCGGCGCCCACATACATGACAAAAGTGTCAATAGCTTTTGTCTTGTTAAGCGGTCTTCCAGTGAGCCCCTTTTCAGCGATAGCCTTGGCAACGTCCGCCGCAGACTTTCGTACGAGTTGCGGAGGGGCGGTGTCCGCATACTTTGTGATCGCTTCAAAGGCAGCTAGTTGGGCTGCAGCGTTTGCATCCCGAGCCATCTTGCCGAGGAATGGAAAGAAGTCGGAGTAAATCTTACCATCTTCCGGAGCGACTGCGAACTTGTCTGCTATCTCCCGGTACACAGCTTCCCTAACGCGCCAGTTCTTGTGAACGGCTCGTTCTGTGTACGGAAGTTTTGCTGCTGCCTTGACTATGTCATCCTGCGCCGCGCGCGCAGCAGCAGCATTGGCATCCATATTGTACAGATGCTCACCAAATGTTATGTGGTGCTGGGCGTTAATATGCTCGAAGCGCGATAGCAGACCGGGGGTAGCGTCAGCGGCAGCCACATGCGTGCGTGAGAAAGGGGGGGTTGAGGCGGAACAGGGGTTGAATAGAGGCGTATAAAGTTGGAAGGAGGGCAAGCGAAAGCGCTCGGGGAGTCGCGGGACGCGCAGTGGAGGCGAGCGCGGCGGAACACGCGCTGGTATTGGTCGCGGATGAAGTTAGGACCAAAGGTCAACGTCGAGCGGAACAACGGAAATGGCACTGCTGGTCGAGGGAGCGGCAGCGGCACAGTTCCAGCGCGCGTGTAATGGAGGGGCGAATAGCTTCAAGGCAAGCCCAATTTGAATGTTTGAACGCTTTGAATATTTTACCCTTTTTGGCGCGCTTTGTTCGGATTTCCCTGGTACGAACTGGTTCCTGTCGCGATGGACTGCGATCAGTCCTGATTGGGGGACTATAGTCATCTACCCTCTCTCTCCATTGGTCAAGAGCATGCAAATACAAAGGTGTTAGTCACACCGAGCGACTTATAAAGCCAACTTAAAGGCAACTCCTTCATCGTTTCGCCGCAGTCAGTGCAGGACAAGCAAATAGCCATGATAGGCGTCTTTCGCCTTCGGTTCTATGATTCTATTTGGCATACCGGTTTCCAGCTTCCGATGACTTGAAGTCTCCCTCATCCAGCATAACTGCTCGCAAGCAACAGTTAGGGAGGGCAAGCGGTTAAAAATTAAACTGAAGCAGTCTCTTCCGCTCCCTGACAACATCACCATGATGGGCATGCGCAGCGCCCCGAAGACCAAAATCGAACATATTGAGAACGTTCTTTCCCCTTGCGTTCTATCAGTTCCCCTATTACAGCTCAGACAAGACAATACGTGCAAATGAAGTACAGCGATTTTCAGGGAGGCTGCCATGTCGAAATCGGCGTCCATGTATCATGCATGGGTCTTACTGCGAATCTGGACGCACCATCCTCCGTTATCCAGCTCCGAGATTGACAAACCTTGTCATAATACTTCCAACCGGTTCGTTCATATTGTACAAGGTATTGCATTTCTTCCATTTCTTGCTGTCTTCCCCTTCTCGCTCGGGACGCCAATGATCTCGCTATCACTTCTAACGCCACACCGACAACCACAGCTAGAGAGGACACTGCCATGAACACGATGCCGATTTTTTGGGCGTTGTGGTTAACTCGGCAGGTAGCGATCCACATCTCAGCGGCAATCGTGTCTTTCTCAAAAGTATCGCCTATACGAGTTACAACCTCCGTAAAACGCGCATTGCCAATGCTCCAAAGCTCAATACCTTTTATGAGCATTGGCAAAGCGGTTAACACATCGCTGAGTAGAACATACGTCACCAATTTCCACTTCTCGCAATTAGTGACCAACGAAATCGGAACCAAGTTCAGCACTAAGGGAAACGCAAGTACAGCAGTATTAGAGGCCAATATGACGTCCTCCATCTGCTGCGCAAAATTAGATCCCTTTGCTAATGCCGCCTTCAACCCCACATTCTCATGGGCGGTTGACGGTTCAAACCGAGAGAAAGGATTGACTGCACCACCCCATGTAGCGATAATAGTCGTAGCGCGGTCGGTGACGCTATGCTCTTCGCCGGTGCCGGGGTTAATTGGTAGAGTCATTAAAGCAGGCACAATTGTTCCGTTCGCAACACGGTGAACTTCGGCTATCGTTATGCGTTCGCCATCCGGAAGATGCAGTTGGCTAGGCTGACTTGTCAGACCAACAGAAGCGCACCATTTTCCTTGTAAGCGAAAACCGCCAAAGTTGTTCAAAGTACAAGTCTGCGATGGAAACTCAAACGGCAGACTGACATCAACTTCTGCATTCGTCCAGTTTCCTACGGTCTCAAGCATGATGCGATATGCATGTCTGCCCACGGCTTCAGATCCTAATCCAGCAGTTTCTCGCATTTGTTCGGCAGAAAGCGGAAATGAAGGTGGAACGCCGTAATAGTCGGTGATGCAGGAAGACCCATTAACTTCAGAAACGGGCCATCCGCGGTTTGAGGCAACGTTATGTGTGGAGGCATGCCATGACGCAGGTCGGACATTACATGCCCGACCGAAATCGATCGAACTACTGTTTCGGCGAGCAAGGCTGACTTGTTCTTCAACCGAAGACAAATAGTCGGTGAGTAGACCAAGGGCGTCAACGTAGTCGGGATCATTCTGCAGGTGTTTGGCGATGGGCGCAGTGTCGGAAATGGCAAAAAGACGACCCTCAGCCCCAGGAGGAAGGTTCACTGACAGGTTCTGGCTATTTGGTGGTGGGTTAATCTTAACTGGTCGAGTATGGCACGTGAGAAACAACAGAACAAGTACGCATAGAAACAAAGTTGATGTATCTGCAGTGCAAGGAAGAATAGGCTCAAGAGGCGCTCGGAACCTGCACGACATTTTCTCCATAATGATGAGGACATAAAGCAAGATGATTGTGAAATACGCGGAGACTCTTACCCTTGAGCTGCTTTTTAGTGCGTCACTGTAGCTGGAGACCGGTGCATCACGATAATACGTGTGGCCAAGTGAAGATATTTCATCAACTCGATTCTTATTTCTAACGCAGCAACTGCCGAGGATTACGTGTATCGAAGAATGGTGGTTTGCGAGAGTGACGACTATCTATTGGTCTTCCCTTTCAAGTGCGCACTGTATGGTACGACGGTACAAGGGTAGAACGTTAGCAGCAACCGTCGCAATCCGTCACTATTGTTATCCTTATACCCTTGTAACAGGTTTCCGATCGCTCGTGGCTGCAACGAGGAGACGATGCTCCTCCTTCATCTCGTGTGTAAGCTGCATAGCTGGATCAAATAGCTGGTTCCCTCGTCAAGGTGGTAAGTTAACCAATCAGCACTTGGGAGGGACGAACGAAGACAGCCCAAACAGACAGAGTGTATCACACGGAGCAGATCTTGCAAGATTTGACAATCTTACTTCGGAGCATGTTCACTGTAAACAGCCAAAATGAGGTGTATGGCTACAACAACGCTACCAGACTTTGGTAGCCAAAGTCATCAGCCATAGAACGCTACAGGCTGGCGTTAGCTCTGTGAGCAATTTCTCGCACGAAACAGCTTCCATTGAGTCGCTGACCGTAACCCAATGACAACACGATGTTGGAGTTCTTGTTTGTTGAAAACGATTGTCCAGACTGCGGCCTCCTGCCTGAAGTCATATCATCAGAAAAATGATGGTGTAGGATCCTCCTGGAAGTGGCAAGCGCATTCAAAGAATTCGTTTTCAAAGAGATTGCGAACTCGCTTACCCCAGCATTTTGGGATTGCTACCAGAGTTCTCTATTTATAAGCACACAAGCCTAATTCTGACTTTGCGTCGAGCTGGCAGAGTTCAAAAGTTTTAAGGATACTTTCTTCTTCTTCTTTATTGTGGAAGTTGTGTTCTAATTCCTAACACAGCCAAGCAGCACCTAAAGGTACTTCTCTCTCCTTAAAGAGGCCAGAAATCGACGTGGCGCATCCAATATCAAATCTCTAAGTGACTTTTGGCGGTACTCTCGACGTCTAAGGATACTTTAATCTTTAATCAAGAGTGGGGTAGCAGGCTGCTAGTAGCTAAGCAGTCCCAGATGCTAGGCCAAGGTGGCCCTCGACGAAGGTCTTCGACAAAGTTAGGAGAATGAAGTGCGTTACAGGTTGGAACACTTTTGTAGCAATGCAAAGCCACTGTCCCTTCGCTTCGTAGGATACAAGAGGCTTTTTGTAGTCACAAACTAGATTGCTACTTTCTCAAATAGATGAGAGCACCGAATGATTCAAGCATTTAGTTTCACTGGTTTCTTATATTCTGGGCGCCTGGCGGTTCCACTTCTACCCTTCGGAAATCTCTGTCTACAGACACCTTCTTACAAGCAGCCGCGTAATCAAGCATTCTACGCGAGTTGTGCGGAACATGGACTCTACAGAGTTCTTCGTCATGCTTGAGCCAGATGTAAGATCTGCCCACTTTTTAATTGCTTCGGATTCTAGTTTGGAAGACACCCAACTGCATTTGTCTTCTTCAGAAGAAGTTCTTCTGCTCGAAAGCTCTCCCAGCAATCTTCCCGTCTCCGACACCAAGAAAGTTCAAGCTTATTGTCGCTGTGGTACTACCATAAGACCTTACTCGTCCCGTTCAGGGTGTCTCTGTTGAACAATACTGTGCAACTTGCAACAGCCATGTCCACTTCGAAGGCTGCAAGGACTTACATAGAGAAACATAAGAGCCAGAACGGTGTCTGCTTGGTGTGGTTAGATTGATGATGGCGCCATGTAATGTAGCAAAGAAACCATAAAGAGGACATATCAGCTCAGTTCCACACTAAACCTTGAAAGCGCTTTTTTCTTCATCAACTCTTTCCGACTGTGTCTGGAACGCTATTCGGAAAACTGGCTCGCACGTCTTCTAACCGCTCCGGAAGTTGTTTGTCTTCAGAAAAAGCTGTGGATTCAAGAGTTAACTGCGAAGTGCAGGGCGACATGCTTGAAACAGCGGACGGTTTACAGGATGTCACTGACATGATGTCAGATGTATGCAGTAGATGCTCTCAAAAGTGGCGCAAATCACGGATACTTGTGGATCGATATGTGTAGGAATTGGAAGATAGTTCGCCCCCTTCCGGGCGGAATTTTTGCTTGGAGTGGGTCCCCCTGGAAGTTGTTGGACAGAATCCAGAAGGCTGTTAATTACTGCTGTGCTCTCGTTCTGGAGTGAACTCTTTTCTATGAGGCCGTTCGGAGCCTGTGGCAGCATGTGTACTGTCAGGGCCATTTTAGTACCAAATGAATGAATGAATGAAGTACAATGTGAGGTAAAGCCGCTACATGTGCTCTACACAAAAAACATCACCCTTTGCTTGCGTCTCTGCAATAGTAAACGGCAGTGCAGAAGCAGGAACTGAGCGTAATCTATTCGGTATTATATACCAGCCATAAAACATAGATCCTGAGTCAGCCACAACAAATCCTTGGACAATCTTGCTAAGAACTGGGTGCAAACAAGGATTGGGGAGAGAGAAAGCATCAGCCCCATTGGACATGCTGAACATGAAAACATCGCCGCGAAATCGGATGGAGAGTACTAGCCTTGTATCACCACGGGAAACTTCTGCTGCCAAGCCGCAGCAAGGAAGTCAACGGCATCACAGGACATAAACGTGAAGAAAAACCACTGATCATGTAGTTTTCGGAACTCGGTGAGACACGTTGACGCCGTAAAGGGCGAGAACGCTTTTCTCGACCGCAGTTCATTAGACAATGTACACAAAAGTTCAGGCACTTTTGGAGAGAGAATTATCCGTACAGATAATGCTCCGTTTGCCTTCGGAATCAGAAGGAATGGTCCTCAATAAAGAAGGAGATTACAAAGAGTACAAATTCATCAGTACTCGATCTTGTTCTGTGCACATCCGAAACTTGGATTGCATTTTAGCGCATGACATGCGCAGGTTGTGGACATTGTCCGGAACCTGCGAAATCAAAGCGGGCAGTTGGCAAGATTACTGTTTTCTCTCTCTCTCTCTCTCACACACACACACACACACGCACACACGGGTTGAGATGTGTTGTTAGCAGTTTGTTCCAACTCGATTCCAAGGGAGTAACGAGAAGGCACATGCAGCACCAGGGCGTTCGCCTCAAGTTCTTGTTAGACTTGAAGTGTAATTCGTGTTTTGATTTGTGTTCGTGTTTGAGAGGAAATACATGAAATGAAAGCGAGATGGTTCTAAATCGCTTTTGAGTGTGTCATAGTTGGATAGTGGACATAGGTGATTGCGCCATGAATGGGATTGCTAACACTGTCACCTTCTCTCCCACACTCCTGCCAAAGCTTGGAGATATCGTTGTTCTTCGCTCATTTTTCGTCACGCCATCTGGCATTGCTATGTTGTTCGTGCCAAGCATGCCGCGAGGCACACTTCAAGCGTAGTCAATTCGTGAGCACAGCAGCTCTTTGTGTATAAGGCCAGGATCCAATTAGAAAGTCGTGAACCTCATCCAGCTTAACTGAGTTAATGGATGCCAGAATGATGGCACAGCTTGGTGGACAAGGAGGAACGCAATCGATAATAATGTAGCTGTCAGTAGATGGAAAGGGCCATTTGGGTGTGTGCACATGCTGTGGTGAAAGGGAGAGAATAGAGTGATCTCCGCCTGCACCTCTACTAGCGACAGCAGTTACCAGCTTACTAGTAGCGGAAATCAAGCTTTCTAACAAGTGCACGTACAATTGAGAATATCGCACGAATAGCATTCCTAAGGCGAAACAATTTTCCATCCCAAAACTGGCCGTGTCGGCAAGCTTCTGCCACATCGGTGATGAGCGAACATCGACAATGAGCGACATCAAACAAAAGAATATCATGGACAGGGGCCGTTCACAGGTCTCCATGAAAGGCGGACGTACAGTATATAGTATTTTTTATTTATTCCAGACGCGGACAATTCCATTTTCGCAGTAAGCAAGTATTGAAAGGGTACGTGGGTTTGAGAACCACGTTAGAGAGGGGTGTCCGCAAGTTTGCAGCGACACTGAATTCCACCACTTCTGAACGCACGAGTCCCCAATCCCCAGTTCTAAAGTCACAACCCTTCTGCTTTCTGGGCCAACTTCTGGATGGATTGTTATTTTGGAAGGGAAGCAAGCAACGTCCTGCGGCGATTTCCGTTTGCTATGCATCAATCTGCCGAGAGGTTTGTTGAATTGCCCACTACAACTTCTTAGAATGCGAGGCAT
The DNA here is from genome assembly GCA_030374735.1 of Gracilaria caudata. Taxonomy (NCBI): domain Eukaryota; phylum Rhodophyta; class Florideophyceae; order Gracilariales; family Gracilariaceae; genus Gracilaria; species Gracilaria caudata. The sequence goes on from JASCIV010000002.1 coordinate 109,395, forward strand.
AATGAACTCCGTTTGCGTCCCGCTACAAGTATATTCAGCCGCAGATTTGAAGGACACGAAAATCGTTGCGGAAGGCACTACTGCGCGTGTGTCTCAAGCTTCTCTTCATGGCTTGGCAGTGGCGGTCAAGACTCTAAAACCGCTTGAGGAGATAGAAGAACCATTAACACGGGAGCATGCCGTCACAGACTTTGAAAACGAACTTAAGATCAACATACATCTACGCCATCCCAACATCATGCTATTCATTGGTTGCATCAAATCAAAGAAACTCGAAAGCCTCATCTTTGAGTTTTGCGAGGGCGGCAGATTGAAATGCTCGCAGTACGGTCCGTCAAGAATTCGGAAAGGGTTGGCAATATGTTCCGGAGTAGCAAGAGCCTTGTGCTTTGCACACGCCCTAAATATTATTCATCGCGATGTGAAACCCAGTCAGATCTTGATGCATGGCGAGGTGCCAAAGCTTGGAGACTGGGGATTAGCGACGTACGCGACGCCAGAGGGTTGTACGACTGGCGAAACAGGCACGTGGGAGTTTGTAAGTTGAGGCATACCAAGCAGTGACTTCCAAAGCATCATTGTGCATTTATGAAACATACCGGTTCTAACATTTCTAACCAACTTACTCGCTTTAGATGGCACCTGAGGTCATTCGTTGCGAGCGGTACGGCTTGCCTGCTGACGTTTATTCGTTTGGGATGTTGATGTATTGTATCATAACTGGAGTGGACTACCCGTACATGGACAAGTTCTTGACTCCGGCACAAGCAGCGGCAGGCGTCGTCAAGCATGATTTAAGACCATCCCTTGGATCTCAAGTACCAGAAGTTGTGTCTCACATAATTACAAGTTGTTGGGCTGCAGACCCTGACGCTCGACCATCGATTAAGCAAGTAATGAATATGCTTGAAAAAGCAGAAGACTTTTGTGCTCCGAAGTCGACATCGACTTCGAACAGCTGGTCGACATGGATATGGGGATAAGCGACTGGACTTGGTGTAATTCCCCGAAAAGAAAAGTAACAAAACGTTGGTTCTCGTTTCGTCCTTACAACCAACGTGAATGACTTCCACTTTGCTCTCGCGTTAGCGTTACGAAGTGATTCAATGCTCTATAATCTGGCAGCGATATGATGTCAGTGACGCTGATCGAGATTGATGCTGCAACTGTCTTTGGGATCTTGCGACATGTCCGCGCATGTTCCTCGTTTGCATGCGGGGCTGATAAGGACGCATGCAAGGAAGACCAACTTCGCACTATGGAATTCACAGATGTCTCGAATTGCTTGCTTCTCACCGCTCAGTTTTGATGAAACATAACATAGAATTCTGTTCATCCGTCCTCAGACAACATGTTCATGATAGCTTACAAGCAGAACAGGCTGTGACGAATCATTGGATAATTTCTGTTAGTACTTCTGGACCACGGAATTAGTTACATCTGTAAAACAATCTTCAATATGTAGTTTTGCTAGCTTTCTTGAAGCTTCGTGGATGAAATGAAAACGCATTACTCCCTCTGGTGGCTGTGCAGGTTTTACATGTTTTACGGTAACTTCAGCATTACGGGGAACGCACCACAACGAGAACCTATCATGTTTACTTCCATCACAAAAGCAATCCTGAGATCAATCGCGTTGGTAAATATTTGGCTGTGCCGTGGCCAACTTGAGCACGGTGGCACCACGTGGTTTGACAAGTCTTAGGGCAATTCCCACTCCCGTCGGCTCGATCGAACATTAGACCGCACTTTGTAGTTCTCCCGAGAGCGCAAAACGTAAGAGTGCTGACCCAGCCGCTGACTTGATCGTAAACCGACAGAGTTACTCTCATCTTCGCCTATTTTCTTTTCCTCGACATCTTAAGATTTCTCTGCTGGCTTCATGTCCAAGCATAACGTGAGGCACCGTGGGGACGGAACGAGTTTGTCACCCGTTGTCTAAAGGCGGACCGACGAGCATACCGAAATCCATGAGATCGAAGTAGATATTCGACGTGACAAAGCTCTTTCTTCACCTGGCAGGCACCGTAGACAAGAAGTCCTGCTTAGAACTTGATTCGAGGTTAAGACTCGGAAGCAAGCCTTAAAAGAACGTGCGCAAGCAGAAATAGGAAACAACCAGGCGTTCAACACAAGGAAACCACCCGAAGAGGACTTTACTCACCGTCTTCAGAGCTCTCCTCCTCAGCTGTTTCCAACCATTGAACGAATGGGATCATCTGTTCTCGGATAATGTTGCTACTTGCCGCACTACCCTTTTCTAATCTCGTACCCTTACTGAACCATCTCAAGATAGCCTCCTCACAAAGAACGTTCTTTTGATATAAGAGATGAACAACGTCGCAAAAAACGGCAATCTTGAGCAGTTCCATGTCGGCACTTACGTATGACTGCACACGCTGTATGAGTTCAATTTGCAAAGTACCTGATTTGGCCACTTGCTCCAGAAGAGGTGCGCCCTTTTGGGTGGCAGTGAGCAATGCGGTGCGGTTTTGCTGCGTTTTTCGCGACATGTTGACGGAAGAAACAATTCCCGACCAAGAAGCATATACAGTCTCCGCATCTGTGAGACCAGTTTCCTTCCGTGTAGATTCGACAAACTGAAACAGCTCTTCATTTGAGACGTTACCTAGTCTCTCTGCAATACCATCTCGAATCGTTCGGATGTTGTCTGTCTTAACTCTTCTCTCATTCTGTTCGACAAGCTTGTCCAGACCGAGCTTTTTGAAATGCTCCGAAAGTGCATCAGCTGAGCGAGAGCCAGAAGGCATCATGTTAACCATAGTTCCTGTGTCTATACTTGCGGACTTGAGAAGTACCATAAGCTTGTCGACGGACTGATTGTTCTGATTGAGATATGAAGTGATAATAGCTGTCATGAAATCAAGAGCTATACCCGACGATATCGCAGATTGAGACGACAAAGATTTGAGTACAACCGGAGAGAGCATTTGACGCTCCAACATGCTGGCGACAGCAACGGCGAGATTAGCACGCGGTGTGTCTTCAAACACAGCCAGGCACGAAAGAATTTTGGTAAGCACGCTATCATAGCGTGCTCTGAGGAATGGCTTCCGTCTCATCAACTGATGCATGATATCGACGACAGCCAGCACATGTTCATCATCATCCGAGTTGAAGAGGCAATGCTCCGTGGGTTTGGGGTTGGAACGCACGGCTCCACCGGGCTCAACGATGTTTCCGGCGATCATGACTTCGCAGAACACCTCCCCGTAGCGAGTGTAATCAAATTCGTCTGACGAAAGGACTGGGATGGCATCTGGAGTGATTCCATGCGTCTCAAGCTCCTCGAATAGACGATTACGAAAGGAATCGGGGTCGAGCTTGGTTTGGATGTTACGCTTTCGCGTTTTTGGGATACCCGTTCCCAAAGTGGGACGCAGTTCCTTGGACGCCATCGGGGGGAAACGAGAAAAGCCGATCCACGCGAAAAAGTAACACAGATAGATACGACTGCTTCAAAGAGAACGTGGTCGCAAAGATAACAAAGATCAACGTCGGCGGTACTGTAACTTTGGAAAGCGCGGTGTACGCTCGAACGGCGGGATGCCACGGCGCGGTGCACATGAGGGTGGTGGATCGATTCACGTGTCCACGTGGAGAGGAGCCGCTCTTCGCAGGCGGTTCGGTACGGCACGGAACCGCGCAGGCGGCATGCCTTGCTTTGTGAACGTTTGCGAGTGGCGACAGCGTGTCGCGTGGTCTTCCGCGCCAAACGGTCAGACGGCGACACCCACCGCGCGCTGCGGTCTTGAGCGCTCTCTCAAATCGCGGCGCCATGTGCGCCACTGCCCTCGCCACGCCCATCGCCATGTCCGCACCGTCGCGGTTGTACTCGTTCACCACATCCCCCGCATCCAGCTCGTTTACTTCCTTCGCCCCCACCCCCCACTCCCGCCCCCATGGATGCCCAAGCAGCCGTCTCCTCCTTGCATCTGCGCCACTCCATCGCTCCCCGAGTGCTGGATAATTCGCTGCCCATGTCCTCGCTCGTTTCGACGTCGCGCTTTTCCGTGCGAGTCGCGCCGCCCAATGCCGCGCCGATGGCGTCGTCACCCTCCAAGCTGCTCACCACCTTCGTTTGGCGCGATGCCGGCGCGCAGGTCAAATTGGCCGGCAGCTTTGATGACTGGCGCAAACACGAGATGACGTTCGTGCCATCCATCGGCTATCATGTCCTAGTTGTCGAACTGCCCCCGGGTTCGTATGAGTATCGCTTCGTTGTTGACGGCCGCTGGCGTATTGTGGAGAATGACCCTAACCTACGCGAGGACCAGTTTGGAGAGCTCTCCCATTATCTAGTCATCGATGCTTCGGTTGCGGCACGCGCCCCGCCCAAGCGCTTCTCCTCCGCCAGCGTCACCGCCGCACACCCCGCAATCTCAGAGCAAGCAGTCGTCAACGAGGGTCAGAGCGATACTTCATCAGAGCCTGATTCCGATATTGAGCACCAGGCGCACACCTCTGAACAAGTTGCGCTGCCGCGCAACCGCGATTCTGCCTTCGTCAAGGACTACGATGACGACGCATGTGGCGAACTTGACCTCCAAGCAGATGTGTTTGAGGCCATGAAGGATGTGGCCGAGATAGCTCCAGAGCAACAGCAGGAAGCGAGTCAAACGAGTACTTACGAACCTAGACCACGTCATCGTTTTCGACGTCCTGGGAAGCGTACGCTGCGAAAGGTATGGGCCTTGCTTTTCGGGGATTCAAGAGAGCAAGAGAACGTGGATCCTTACGAGCACCCACCCCCACCTGTCACTCGCAATCAGAAGATGCACGGAATGGCTGATCGCGCATCCAAGGGTCTCAAAGTATGGTTTCCGAACGAGAAGAAAGCACCGCATCCGATGAACGGTCGCAAGGTTCAACCAGCAGAGAGCAAAGACGTGATTGACGTGGAGGAGAAAGCACTGCGCCTTCATCAGGTCGAAGAAAATGCGAATACCCGACAAATGTTGGGCAAAACCCTGTTTGCCCAAGGCAAGTATGATGCCGCATTGGCTCTGTTCTCATTGTCAGTCAAACTTCGGGAGGATAATGGACTCAAGTACGCTAAGACAACTGCCATTGCACATACCGATGTCGCAAGCGCTTTCATTCACATTGAAGATCTGAAGAACGCCGAGAAGCATCTCAACATTGCTCTTTCCATTTTTGAGAAGGGAACATTTTCCGGAGGTAGGGCACAGCTCGGAGACGTCTACTGTTTTCTGGGTGTCATTGGTGATATAAAAGGGGATTTGTTCAACGCTGAGTCATGCTACTTAAAGGCGATTGACTTGTACGAGCAGGCGAGGGCACCCTCCGAGAACCCCAACTACTCAACTGCCATTGAAAACCTTAGCGCCAATCGAAAACGTCAGAAGCTTGCTCCGAAGCAGATGCGCATGGATATGGCGAGGATTGCGGAACAAAGTTCACAGCCTCCAAGAAGTGCAAAACCGCAAACGCAGAACAACGTAACGCATTCAGACAAACCGCGAGGACAAGCCCTTCGAGAAATCCCGCAACCGGTTCAATATTCCACATCTGCACGTCCAGTGAAGAAAGAGCCGCATCGGCGGCCACCGTTAGAGCCGGCGAGACCAGCGCCACGAGTAGGTGAGAGTTTGTTGTATGATGAGAATTTGCAAACGGTAGAGAAATCAGGCGTGACAGAATCATCTAGTACATTTAATGATGAGGCCGACTCCCCGGCGAAGCGATCGCGAGCGCAGGAACCTAGACCTACAACTTGGAAGGATCTTGCAGAAACCGCACGCCAATCGATGCCCAAATCTCCGCCGGATGAAGAGCGTCCATTGCAAGAAGAAGGGATTGGACCGCCTGCTGGATCTTACGAAGACCTGTGTAGAACATGGGTAAAGGACGCCAGAAAACTGATGGGTAAGGGTAGCTATGCTGAGGCAGTTGACATGTACACGTTGGCTATCTACACGAGAAAGCGACACGGTCCTTGGAAGACGCGTGAAAACGCTGAATCATTGGTGGAGAACGCTCGGGCGTTGTTTGCCACGAAGGAACTTGAGAACTCCGTTGCGGCGCTGAAGGATGCGATCGCTATTCTGGAGGAATTAGATCAGGGTAAACATGGAATCTTCCTCGGCGAAGTATGGGGTAACCTTGGCAGTGTTCTTGACCGAATTGGTGGGCGTAGCGAAGATGCATTGGCCGCTCATTGCGCTGAAATGGTGTTCTACGGAAAGTGTGGGATGTCTACTGAAGATGGCAAATGGCTTAAAGCGTGGAAAAGCTTGTGCGTGAATCTTAAAATGAATGGTGCAACGGATCGTACAAACGAGATTTGGCAGCACATTGATCTGCAGATTCGTGGTGTAACTCCAATGACGAAGGTGGCGCATGTGCTTTTACATGCTTGAGGTTGTGTAGTATTGAGGTCATGCAAGAATGCGGATGATAGCCATGTATTATATGCAGGTCATCCGTAATAGGATGTGTTCCTAGTACCCTTGGAGGGCGTCGTTTGTGCTCGGCTACCCAAGAGCGCTTTGTGAGTTTAGTTTGCTTTGTCGAAACTGCTTGAAAGAAAAATTCGTGCACTGTGCACGTTGCCACTGAATACATATCTTACCTTCGCATATAAAGATGGAACCCGTTCCAGCTTTGGACTGCCAGTGGAGCTTTTATTGCGTCACGTACTGTATCATTGCGGTCACCGACGTACAGAGAGTGAATTTTACCCTCCAAAAGTCGAAAGATCACATCTGCGCTGAAGGTAAGCGGCTCGTGGCCGTCAGCGACTTGAACCATGCGCGACCGATCCGCACTGTGGATGCAGTTCTCTCTCTGGCACAGCGTTATGGTTTCGTTTGCGCTAGAAACCTTAAGAAAGTTAGTCAGCGAGAAGAAAAACAAGAGGACATGTTTCCTGATTTGTGTGCGGTTCTGCTGCTGTTGGGCTGACATCATCGGACACGAATTTGGTTGTGAAGGAGTAGCTACTCGCGAGGAAAAGAGATGCACATATGCGTATTATACAGATGTCGTACAGGAAGGCGTCAACGTAACAAATACAGATCATATATGAAACGCTTTCTTTTGTTCGAGAAGACTTGAGCTGCGTGTTTTAAATAGGGACAAGAACAAGGGAATAAAACACCGTCGGACAACACAGAATGACGGTGGAAATTTTTGATGAAAGTACCAGCGCCGAGTGGATGTTCAAAAAGGGAGCCTGCTTGCTTAGAGTGCTGTTGTACATGTAGCATGCAAAAATAGAAGCAACATGCAAGAATAGAAGCGATATTGATTATCGCTATCGATGTTGCACTTGAACCCAAAATGGTTTTTTTTATAGGAGCTGCTAAAAAGGCCTTTAATGATAGTTAGCACTAAAGGCTTGTACTGCATCATGTTCGCTAGCTTGGTAGGGTAGCGGCTCTTATCGTAACGAGAAAGGTGGGCATGTTGATATTCTGTTCTTAACTTGGGTGGTTGTAAGCATTTTTGCAAACGATACGCAGGGTATGATATTCCGTGCCGCACCGCGCACTTGTGTACCAAAAATACTAAGCAAGACGTTTTCAGAGGGTTTTTATAGCTCTTGCAGATCGCGTCGGATCGTTATTGCGCTTAAGTTGAGAGTTCTACACGTATAGGGCCGACGACAGAACTATATTTAAGGTTAAATCAAGACGTAGCAGTCGGCATCATGCCGATGTCTACGTATGCCAGGCGACGCTGTGCGATCGCGCGATGTTGTATCTTTTGAGACCTAACTGCAGAGCGGGTGCAGCTTATGGAAAGACGTGGTGTCCCGCGTTCTGTCTCCGAGCTTTCACAACCAGGCGTTGCGCGCATCTCCAGATGACAGCTTTCTCTACGTCAACAAACTTCTCCACAAGACATGCGTTCCTCTGCAGCTTAGCTGAAAGCAACTGGTGTCCGTGTAGGGAACGGATGGCCCGCAAATACAGCGCCGATGCGCAAGAACGCAGCTGATTTTTCTCCTCCCGAGGAAGTGGATATCGGAAGTATCGTGCTACCACCGAGGCGCATGTTCCGTAACAGCAATGGAACCGATGGAACCAGTACGCGCTCTTCATAAATAAATGGCTCATAAATCGGATATATTTATATAGGGCCTGTGAACAACAGTAATTTGGAACAACTCATAACCCAGAAACCATAGGGGCCGGCGGCTTCTTTGCGAGAGGAAACATCAGGGAATTCATGCTACTTCGTTCCACCACTAATCGAATGCAACAACACCCTGTCTTTCGCCTTCACCTTATCAGCCGGGAACAAGAACTCCGGAACGTTTTCGCCGACGACAGTTTGCTTAGCATCAAATTCTTTCATCTTCCTCAAGCGGCGCATAGTCAAGATGCTGGCGATGATTACTGCCAACGAGAGCTCTTTTAGCGACAGCTTCTATGGTGGGAATTGCGAAATTTCATGCCATCGAAATTCCTGCATCAACGAAAGCAAACGGGGGTTGACCAATGCCGTGCCCGATTCTTCCAATAAAGCTGCACCGCGAGGGGGGGATACTTCAAACCCAACCGTGAAGAACATCACAACAGAGAGAAACAGCAGTGATTTTCCGGAAGCAGAGTCCAATCCGTACGGGTTTCTCTTTCACAAACGTGCATTCGTCTCTGCCCGTGGCCAGAATGTGTTGCTGACTTGCTCGATTGGAGCCAGCCGACAGTGCAAAACGATACGTTTGGTAGCACTGTCTACTCTTGGTGTCGTTTATATCACGCACGTACAGTACTGCAGTTTTGAATGGGCAGGTGGAGCACAGCGCCCCCTCTCATTTCGACGCCCCACAACCTCTCTCTCATGATTGTGGTTATCTGCAAGGCGAGCTTTGTCTTGTACCCAGATATGCATCACATCCCCATACACATAACTTCCTTCGGACGTATTGCAATGTATAATCCAAGAGCGATCGCGCCGTGCAGACCATGCGTAGCGGTGGTTATCCACAGAATCGTTCCAACTTGAATTTCTGTTGGGTCTAGATTCTGCGAGCGAATTATCGACGAGTTTTCGAAACTCGAAGCTGCTCGGAAGCGCATTCCGAGAATTTGCCATCAACTCTCTCAAACAGACAGAAGGCGGTATCTCCTTTTCCATTGTCCGACACAGGTCGAACAAGAACTGACGAAATACACACACACGAAACCATAACTTGATTCGAAAAGCCTTCAGTATTGGCAGAATCTTCAAAGTTTTGAAAGGTGTAGTTCACTCTTCCTATAGTTGCAAATTCATCGACGGCAACTGCACAGTCACCATCGCCACAAATGTAGCCAGTTCGATGCGCATATTGCTCATCACTGATGATGAGTCATCAGAATTTGTTTGCTCCCTTGCACTGACATTGTTTTCTAGTACTGACACGTATGCCTCAGACAGCGGTGCACTTGGAAGCGAGTGACGCACACTACTCTTGGGAGAGAAACGCTCTCCCTAACGCATTCTTCCATCGCTCCCACGGTGGCACATCTCCTTCGATTCCGTTGGCCTGCACAGCTCGGGAGGAGTTTCGAACCGACACGCGTACTTTCGGCAACGTGCTGTAGAATTGATGCGCGGCAAACACGGAGAGCACAATAAACAAGGCGATTGCGCTCCTTACCGCATGCGTAGCGGTGATGTTCATGGCGGAGGGGATGTGATGCGAGCGGTGCGCATGACTGGAGAAAGTACAGCGGTGGTGATAGATGGCTGGGGGCTTTATGGAAAAACGTTTGGGATGGCGTAGAAGGCAGAGACGTGACTTGAGAAGAAGACGTCAATCGCAGACGCGGTTGGGCGCAGGGTTTGAGGGACCGCAAGCACGAAATGGGCCCAAACAGAAAAAGAGAGGATGAGATATTGTGTTTTGGGTGCGAATGGTATTTTGCGTGCCGTGCGAAGGAGGCTTGCGCAGTGGGACGCATCGAGGCGAGCATCTGCTACAGTGTCGGAACAGGGAGGCCGTAGAGTGCATACGGAAGGAGGGTGGCCGTTAAGATTGCGCGATATGAGGGGTTGCGTTTTTGGCGCGAGGGAGATGTGGGCAGTGAGGCGCATTGCGGGGAGCAGGGGTCGACGACTGTGCGAGAGGTTTTACGTAAAGCGCGATGGGAAGAAACGGAAGAGGAGGTAGTGCTGCCGCAATAGCGTTAGAGACGGTGCATACGACGGCGTTTACAGCACGACTCGCGGTCGGAGAGAAGAGAAGGGCAGCACAATTGATGGACACGTCACCTCGCGCCGTGACGACGCATATGTAACGCTCGCACGTATGCGCGGTGGCCACATACGCCAGCAATTGCGACGCGGCGCCACAACGCGCACGGCGCACACGGCACAGCGATGAGGTGAGGCGCGTGGCGCGTACGCGCCGCGCGTGCGCCACGCCTTCATTGGAGCGGCGAGCAAAGTGAACAGCAAGCAACGAATAACAGCGCGCCATTTACACTTACGTTTGCGTGGCCTCACGCAAAAAGCGCGCGCCACGTGGGCCGTGCACATCGCGCACACGCGCGCCACAGCTTCCACACCAGCCGCGCCGCCACTGCGCCCGCATGCGGTGTGGAAGCGATCCCGTAAACTGCCGCACGCGTCTCACACGCGCGCTCGCCCTCCTCCCCCCCGCGCGCGCCGCGCTGAATCGCTTAATCGCCGCGCACTCCGCGCGAATCGAAGACGCGTGTGCGGTGTGCATGCAGTGGGGCGGCGCGTGTGGCGCACGCGCGCGGCAACTTGCGCTCGCCCGCCCGCGCGTGCGAAATTCAAAACGCACGCGCCGCGCGGCTGGTCGCGCTCAAAAGGGCGCCGCGCGCTGCTGCGCGTCGCGCGTCGCGCCGCGTTTTTCGCACGTCGACCGCCGCGCCCGCCCTCTCACCAGTCCTCACTTTCGTTCGCGCCCCCCCGCCCCCGGCCGCGACCTTCATTCCCGGTTCCCGCCACCGCCTCGCGCCCCTTCCCGCTTCCCCCGCCCCTCAGCATTCCCAAC